>JACCIC010000046.1:0-207500 GCA_018907035.1 Sycobia sp. Sy_11
AAAAAAATAATTTCGCAAGACATGGCACGGCGGCAAATGAGAGCCGAGACATCATCCGCTCCGGAATCCCTAAACCGTGAAGCGTCGCGCATACACAATCCTGTAGGCCTATATATTATATTGCATATAGGTATATATATATATATATGTAAACGCGCAAAGTGGATCGCGGCGCGCAGGAGGCATCGAAGGATAAACGTCAATTATACACCGTTCGGAGGAAAAAAATCGATTCTTTGGCCAAGAGAAAGAGAGACAACGAAGATATATACTTAAACCGACGCGTCGAGAGTGCGTCGTGAGAGAGGGGACACGGAGGCGGTGGGGGGAGAGGGAGAAGGGACAAATGTCTCTCCGACGCGAATTATATCGCGAGCGTCCATTGTCTTTGCGAGAGAAAAATTGCAGCGCTCTCTCGCTGCATTATCCATATGTGTGTGTGTGTGTGTGTGTGTGTGTGTGGGTGTGTGTGTGTGTGTGTGTGTGTGTGTGTGTGTGTGTGCGCGCGCGCGATATACCGAGGGTCGGTGCGTGGCGACTGGGCCCAGGGGGAGGGGCGGGTCTCCCTCAACGTTCCAGGGATGTTAATTCTTTCTAATTAGATGATTTCACCGCGCGCTGCGCTATGCGCTATTATATATATATACGGCTATGCAGTACGGGCGACACAAAGGTGCGTAATACGCAAATTGCGCGCGCTGGCGCGCGTGCGGATCGATATCACACAGGCACTGTATACTCCAAATGGCGCGCGCTGGCGCGCGTGCGGATCGACAAATTCAAACAGCACTGTATTATGCGGATAACATAAACATATATATAGAAATATATTATATATATATACACATGTGTTATTTATAAAATATTATAAAGTTCCACTACCATGACTCCTTCATTATTCATAATTGTCATCTCGATAACTTTTCGTGTATAGAAAATGATCTTTTGTATGAAAAACGAACAAAACCGATGCGCTTTCATAAACATTTTATGAAACTCTATATATAAAGATTTGGAATATATAAAATTTTTTATTGAAATTTTATTTTAGAAAATTGATTGATTTTCAAATTTGTCAGCCCATATTGTCAAGATTTTAACATTCAAAACGTGGTAAATTTGTATTGATTTTACAGGCGTACTGACTAAAAATTATATCTCGAGCTTAAATTTCGAAGATATCCTAGCGATCAAACAATTGCAACAAGAACTGATTACAGGAAATATAATGATTTTTATTAATTACGATTTTAGTAGGCATTGAAGTTGTTTTGTGAAGCTCAACGCTGAAATTTGAATAATAAAAATAGGCTAAAGGAAAAATCGAAATATGAGGTTATTGATATTATAATTACATATTATAAAGCACTCTTATTGATTATCAAGCTATATTTATCAGTTTGTAAAAAAATGAATCTGAGTTAACTGTTCGAAATACCCAGAGCGCAATGCAAAAATAATAAATATTTTATATTGGTATTACAGTACAATCAATATCAAAAAAATAATAAAATAAAAAAATAAAAAAAAAATAAAATAAAATAAAAATAAAAATAAAAATAAAATAAAAATAAAAACTAAAAAATAAAAAATAAAAATAACAATAAAAAAAAATAAATAAGAAATACAAATAATAAATAATAAAAATAAAATAAAAATTAAAAATAAAAATTAAATTAAAATTAAATTAAAAATTATAATGACAGTCAGACTGTCCTTGATAAAGAAATACATCACCCCCGTAGACTAATCTGAAAATAAAATATTAGCTGAAAAAATTTTTTGTTAGTAAAGTGCAGTCTGACTGTCCCCAACACCCTTACCTAATTGAAGATTCCAACGTTTCGAGCTCGCTACGGCTCCTCAGCAGGGTCAGACTGCACTTTACTAACAAAATTTTTTCAGCTAATATTTTATTTTCAGATTAGTCTACGGGGGTGAATGTAAACAAGGACAGTCTGACTGTCATTATAATTTTTAATTTAATTTTTATTTTTTTTTTTATTTTTATTTTATTTTTGGATTGAATTGATTGGACTGTAAGACCAATAAAAAAATATTTATTAATTTGTATATGGGCAGTCGAAAAAAGTACAATTCAATTGTTTTACATATTATAAAGCACTCTTATTGATTATCAAGCTATATTTATCAGTTTGTAAAAAAATGAATCTGAGTTAACTGTTCGAAATACCCAGAGCGCAATGCTCTTTAAACTCCCATACCTTTTTTTGATTAATCAACGTAGTCGACGTATGACTTTGATTTATTTTCACAAATGAAAATCACCTAATTAGTTATTGATTTTTATCGGTTTTTATTTCTATATTTTACTTTTAAAAAGAATAACATTTTAGAAATTTGTGTCCGTGTTTAATGTAAAACATCAAGCTGCAATAATTTTATCCGGCTACCTATACGTGAATCTTAAAAATGATTTATTTTATATTTCTTTTGCACAATCATAATTGCGCTATCACGACCATAAGAAATTCACGATATATTCGTTCGTTTACTTGATATGTAACAAAAAATTTTTTACTTACTAATCACTTTAAGTCCATATACGTAGAAAACGCTTTCGCAAACATTATTGTTTTTTCTAGAAACGAGGTGATTCAGAAGTTTAAATGAAAAATATTAAAAATTTATACATTTTTACGTTAAATATAGTAAAAATTGATGCATTTGTTCTTAGAACGAGAGGCCATGGAATTTGGATGTCGGATTTCGTCCAGATGGTATTGAGAATGTGAAGAAGCAAATCGATTACTTAAAAAATAAACCCTTTTAAGTGCTGGGATCTAACGTTCTTTCATTTTAAGCAGTTCAAGAAATTTTTTCCAAAGAAAAACTCCGCCTTTTGTGCTGGATTATACGAAAAAAAAGATACCTGGCTTCTTAGTGACTATCAATTCAAATTTGGCTAAACTTACGTGCGTGAGTGTACAAGCAAAACATGTCCCTTTAAAACGTGGAAAATAAGTCATCTTCTTATTATGATATTCTAAGCCAAACGTGTTTATGTCACCATCGTGTAAATTGTATCTGCGCGTGGCCATCTGGTGGTAAACGTGACCAACACCGCAAAATTCATACGCTACCTACATAAGTCGTTCATGCGCTACGCGTTTTATACGCGAAATAGGCGATAAATATTTTTCTGTCTCTCTGTCTCTCTCTCTCTCTCTTTCTGTAATTTATCACGAAATTTCAAATGGTGAGACCATATCCTATATTACTTCACAATACCGAAGATTAATATTTTGTCAAAATTTTTTTGCAATTGGTATTAAGTAGATTTTGACTTTTTTGCAACCATATATACAAATAAACACTGTCTAGTTATTATGTTAGTATACTAGATCCTAGGTGATATATATATTTATATATGATCTGCGTGAGTAGCAGGATTATGCCACAGTCGCTCTCTCTCTCACTCTCTCTCTCTCTCTCTCTCTTTGTTACGGATATATTTCATATACGCGCGTATGTAATGTACCGGTCCTTGAGATCGGACCGACGTCATAATAATAAGAATAATATAATAAGATAACAATAATTAATCGGTAAAAAATTACCGCTATGCATATGCAACGTAAGGCTAATTTAACTATTTTCGTTATATTAAGCATGGTGGAAGAATGTACATTTGATCGCGGTTTTTCGGTACGAACAACCTGACGTATATATTTGTGAAATATAATAGCGAAAATTGCGATTGACATTGACACGCAGGCAAAGAATGAAAAATGGACTTATACAATGCAGATTGCCGGAATTAAAACCCCGAATATCCTTTTGTTACATTGAACAAGAATATCTCTCTCCCTCTCTCTCACCCTCTAACATGCACTTCTATTAGTTAAAAAAAATTACAATTGAAAAAATCATATAATATGTCTCAAAAAACTACCAATGAAACGATACTTTTCACACACACTAATTTAACGACTACGTGGTGTTCATTGGATTTAGGCATATTTTGTTTCACTCCTATCCTTATATACATATGTTATTTATTAAAGAATAGAAGAGAGAGGGAAGAGAATTATATAAAAGATATTACCATGCTTAGTTGGAGTAACCCCTGACACCTGGCCATCGAAACAGTTTCTGCAAACGTCGAATAATGTTTTATGACTACCGGTAAACTTATCGTAAATATACGTGTGTATATATATATAGCGATATAGCCGACTTAATTTTTATACGTAATATCGTATATAAGTAACACACGTTGCCGCGCTGACAGGGAAACTTTTTCAATTTATATATATATATATAGATATACATACAGTTATCACATCCTTATAAAACGTCAATCCTCGATCATTTCACAACTCGATCCTAAATATAATTTACGCTTATTAAAATACGTATACATTATATTATTGTATATTCAATATGTCGTTGAACGAATGGCCTTTTCGTTTCGCGACTACGCGCGTAAGAACAATATAAAAAGAGCAAAAAAGAAAGAGAAGCAGGCGGCGGGCTCCAGCCCGAAGTAGAAACGACCGAGATCGGTTAGACGCGGGTTTAAAATAAGTCGCGCGGCAAGTCCATCTATTTACATATTAAATTTCATTAATCTACAATCTGTATGTATAATACTTCTCTCTCTCTCTCTTTCTCTCTCTCTCTCTCGCTAGCGTCCGAGTCTCTTATCCTTTGACGCGAGGAAACGGGGCAAGAAAAAATGCTCGAGCCGCTAATGATACAGTATATATAAGTCGCCGCATGTGATCAGATACATAATAATTAATAAATTTATAACTTATAGAATTCGTTCTTTTTTTCTTTATCCGTCGTTTTTTCCCCCCGATGAACACATACTCGATCTACTATACACATACATGCGCAGAAATACGCGCCAAGCACACTCGTATAAATGATCCTGTTTATTGCCCCTTATTTCCAGTATTAATGGAGCTGCAGGCTGACGGGCTTGTATTTAGACAAAGAGAGCGAGAGCGAGAGAGAGAGAGAGAGAGAGAGAGAGAGAGTGAGAGTGAGACAGATGGAGAAAAACGCACGGTATATAATAGCGCGACATATGCAAAAATTTCGTCTTTTTCATTCTTTCTCTTGGGCATGCCTCTAGCGGGACGACGGTTCCACATAATATAACGTCCCTATTACAAGGCTCCATCAGAGCCAAGCCATTAAATATTATGGTCGATTCGCGTAATCTCCGGGTCGACAAACACGTGTATACAATTATATATTGACCGGGCGATGTTGATTCATTTGAAGCATTGCCACCGTTCGGATGTTTCAGGCCTATTATATATATTATATATAGGACTGATTAGAAAAAAATCGTATATGCATCCAGCTCTGAGCTGATCATACTTTTTCTTAATTAGGTCGATATTTTTTTTAATATTTTATACATAAAAAATTAATCCTGTAATTACTTTTATTAGAATATAATTATTTAAATATTAAAATATGGTTTATATATCTATATACTATATATGAGATATATTTATACTAGATATATATTATATAAGGGGATTCCCCCATATTCTTATGAACTTAAATAAATATGGGAAAGAGCCTAAATCTGTATTTATTGCTCTCGCACATTGAGTTAAATTATCGTACGTGCTTTCGTCCGTATATGTACCAAATAATATAATATATATATAATACAATATATATTATATTACAATCTCCGCAAGAGGACGTTACAAAGCGCCCGCAAATTAATCCGCTCCCGTTCCTCTTTGGTCGCGGGCACACCATCAGAGGTAGGGGCGCAAGCCAACGCAACAACAAAAAAAAATATATGGCAGTGAGAAAAAAAAGAAAAAGACAATTATTTACCGACAAAAAAAGTTCAATAGAAGAAAATTTCTAACTGTAACTCGTCCGCAGACGACGGCGCCGCGGGCGACGGGGCGGCACGATCGCGCGCGCACGCGCGCCTACGAGTCGCCGGCAGCAATATATTTTTCCCAGCATAAATATTCTTTGAGTTTTATCAGCAAAGTTCGGATTATTATAAACAAAGCAAGAGAAGCAAGAAAAAAAATGAGATTATCTTCTCCCGCGGAGGGGAAAGAGACAAGTAGGGAAAAAAAATTATATTTTACAAATTGGCTTTATGAATGACAAGCATGTGAAATCGGTTTCACAGAAAGGAAATCATTCTTCGACCGCCGATCGCGTTTCACCCGAGGGGCGCACAAGAATATAATAGTATATATTATATATAGATCTAATAGGTATGATATATATATGTAGAAACATGTGTGGTGTGTGTGTGTGCAACGTATAGAGGCCTAAGTGGTTGAACGTCTCAGTACGCGCGCGACCGAGAGCAATAATGCACTTATATGCATGCTTTGAGAATGTGGACAAGAAAATCCATACATACATACATACATGCATATATATATATATATATATATATGCGTGTGTGTGCTTTTACGTACATGTGCACGTGTGTTGCTGGCTAATGGATTCCGATCGCGGGAGTAAAAATTTTCAACGATTGTTTGTCTTTTATATCTGGTCCCTAATAGCATTTCCTTTGTATCGTATAAATGACCTGTTACTATACGTATATGGGAGATGGTGTAATTCATACAATATTGGTTCTTTAACGTTGTCTTTTTTTTCGGTTCACTTTGCGATTACTCTAGGACAATGGTATCACCAATTTCATAAACGCCAGAATAGAATGGTACGTTTTTGTTCTTTAAAATGAATTTTTCTTCGAGGTTCCTTTGAAATTAATTTCCAATAAATTTCACCTCCTAAAATAAATCCTGCATTTCTGAATCAGTGTTGTGAAAACTTAACTGTATATATAATTCCATTGAAAACTGCATCTCAGTTATAATTGATCTTTTTTGCATTTTGGGAAATCTGTGGAACAAATAAATCAAATTCCAACCAAATAATGGGACAATCTACGTACACAATTGATCGAAGATTCGCTGGACACTTGGTTCAACATAATGAAATAAGTATTTAAAATGTTGGCATGAAAAAATAATTGTGCGGTTGCATAAATATTTGTGAAATAATTGTGAATCTATCCTGTAATGTTTTTCTTCCAGCGAGAGCATTCAATATAAATTCTGTAAAAAGAGAATATGGCAACAATTGAAAAACTTAATTGCTTTAAATTGCACAGTGGATTTGGATCCAACGGATCTAATAATCGAGCTACACCAGAATAATGAACAATTCTATATCCAATGGAAATGCTGAAATATACGAACGTAGCGTATAAAATTTGAAAGAAGGATCCCTTCGTGGACGCCCAGAGAAGACCATGTCCATACCCTTTTCACAAGGTAAAGATACCAACTCGAAATGCGAATGCAGATTAGCCTTCCATCGAAGGGAAAAACTGAGCGTCACAAAAAAATATCGTCACCATTAATCAAAAACCCCGAATCCTCGATCTGTTCCATTCATGGATCCAAGCACAGATCCTATCTTTCCAACCTCCGAATTCGACGCTAATCTACCGCATCGACTCACCTGCATCTGCAGCCAGGAGTAATCGACGAAGGCCGGCGCCGCGGCGAGCTGGGCCTGATGCTGGCCGGGCTGATGCCAGGACAGCTGGTGGGCCTTCAGGGAGAGGAAAAGGAAAAGGAAGAAAACGAAGAACCGAAATGATCACAAAGGACTGCGAAGAGAGGATTATGTTCAACACGGGGTGACGCGCTACGACACTATGGTCAGACGTTAGAGTGGTTTCATAAGCCAGTCGCGCCGAAGCTAATCGATGCTGCTGCTTGCTGCCGAATGCTGGAGCTGATGGGGGCATGATAAGGGTGAGGATGTGGTGCGGCAGCAGGAACGGGAAAGGCCAGAGAGCTAGACAGAGGGAGGAAGGAGGACGAGGAGGGTTGGAACGATGGGAAAGGACGGGGGACTTTGTGCCTGCTGCTGCTGTGCGCCGCGGGCGGCCATGGACGGGCCAGGCAGCAGACGCTCGCCTCATGCGGCCCCCAGACAAAGAAGCTACGTCCTTCGGTCGTTCAGCGGCGTTAGCAAGGAGGGGCAGCGCGAAGACTTCGCCGTCGTAGTAGAAGACGAGGCTAGCCGGTCCTCGTCCTCGCAGGGGGCAGCCGCCGCTCGGGGGGGATGGGGGGCGGGTTCCCTCGCCAGCTTGGTCCGCTGCGAGGATGCTGCGCCCTGCTGCGCTGGTGCTCCAGGCTCTGATGGTTTAATGCTGCTGCGCTGGGTTCCTCATGGTGACGATGAGGGAGGGAATGGTGGCGATATTGCGATGGTGGTGGTTTGTTTGGTGGTGGTGGTTGTGGTGACCGGCGCCCAGCGAAGCAATTCAACCGGCCTTATGGCGCCCGTTCGGACCACTGATGATGGATAGGATAACGGGGAACGTTCGAGGGACCGGGGCGGCTGGTTGCAGAGGTGCTGGAAGATTGCCCGGGCCGCGAAAAATTAGTGTCGCGTCCGGGCGCCGGCAGCGGTCTTGGGGACGGAAATGGGTCTAGGGCGGCCCGACACGTCCCCATCACCTAGCGAAGGCTCAGTTCTAGAAGGAACAGGTGCCTGGTGCCGTTAGTTTACGGTGCGTGTAGTGCGTGCGCGCCGCGGCGCGTCTATCCGTGCAGACGTTTTGCGCCACCGGTCACCAGCACCCCGCGTCGCCACGAGTAAGTCAGTAGCTCGCCGACACCGGCGCTCGGAACTGTCACAACCGGTTCGCCCCGTCGCTCGGAACGCCATTCCCCCCCGCGTTTGCACGTCAAGTTCGCACTTTTTGTCACGTTTCACTGTGCTGTCGCCGGTCGTCGCCCCGGTCGGGCGAAGAGCCACCGGCCCACCCGGCGGAAAGTTATATAAAGCGCCGCCTGGGGGGGGGACGCCCTGTTTAAACCGATGCGTCGGCTTCCCGCGGGTCCGTCCGCTACGGGCGCGCTGCGCGCACCGCAGGAGGAGGAGGGCCGAGGGCCAGCGACGAGGACGGTGAACGGAAGGAAAAGGCAAGAAGGAGGCAGCGCGCTCAGCCGAACGGGTTAACGAGCCGCGAGTGTGGTGCGTACGGTGCGCGGGGGCGCCGACGAGCGGCGCTACGCGTTATTATCGTAATGGCCCGGGGAACGGAAATCGGTGGCACGTAGTGCGCGAGTTGCGCGCTTGCCCCTCCGGTACTCGGTGGGGTTGGGTGTAGTCAAGGCAAAACGTCCGCGCGTAACTGGCCGACATGCCGCTCGTCGCCGGCGCGCGCGCGGCGCGCGCCCGCGGGCTCGAGAGAGCTCTCGTTCCGTCGTCGTCGTCGGGGCGGGGGGGGAGGGAGGGAGGGGGCCCTCGGTCGCTTCGCGATCACGCCCCGCTGCTGGGATAGAGGAGGATAGATAGCGATGGGGAGAGAGGGAGAGAGAGAGAGAGGGAGCGCACCTCCCACCCGCGGCGGCGCATGCACATATATATATATATATATAAACACGTACGTATAGTTCACGAAGAGACCGTATGCATGCAGGATCAACTCTCTCACTCTCTAACTCTCTTTCACTCCGCGGGTCTCTCGCCGCGCGCGTGCGCGCGAGCCAAGTACACGCGTGTCCTCTCTCTTTCTCTCTCCCACTCTTCCCCCCCCTTCCCCTTTATCTTCTGGTATTCGAGCTCGTGGACGTGTATGCGTGTGTGTGGGCGCCCGGTACTCTCGCGACGAACGTTTCCGCTTCCAGAACTTGGTCTCGTGGCGAGATAGAGAGGAAGAGAGAAGGACAGAGCGAGAGTGAGAGAGGAGAGAGAGAGAGAGAGAGAGAGAGAGAGAGAGGTAGAGAGAGGTAGGAATGGAGGCCGAGAGGAAGAAAAAGAGAGAGGAAAGATCCATTCATGTATCCAGAGATGCTGATCGTGGTGGGGAGAGGGGGGAAGTGAGAGAGGTGAAGGCGCGCGCCAGCACGACGTAGGTTAAAGCACCTTTACTATGTACACATGTGTGTATGTGTATGTGTGTGTATGTATGTGTGTGTGCGTGTGTGTGTGTGTATGTGTGTGTGTTCTGGTGTTGTCTGTGTCTGTGTGTATGTACACACGTTCGATCAAAGTTGTCTTTTTTCGGTATCCGAGTAAAGTTCGATGCGATTTCATTGATGCTATTATCGTTCGAAATATCGAAATATATATATATATATATATATATATATATATATATATATATATATGACAAACTGAAAATAACCTATCTAATATTCAGGAAAAAGTACGTTGACTCCGTTCTATGCATCATTATATATATATAAAGATTTTTACCATAACTTGATGGCTTCGAATGTAAATTTCAGGCTTGAATTTAATGTTCCAAGTGATGAATGAATTGAAACCAATGAATAAATGTTTGGATATTTTTCATGTCTAGATTTTTGAATGGCCAGCTTCCATTAACGACGGACGAAATCTAAGCCTTTACTGTATATGTCTGCATGGAAGGTTTATATTGTCCTCCAAGGTTGACTCTACTATTATTATTCAATTTTATTTATTTGAAAAAGTACTGTTAAAAATTAATGTATTATTGGTTTTAAAACCACGGTATATTCGTCGCAAAATGCAATTATTCGATTATTAGTTGTATGTACACACAGACAAACAGACACACATGTGCGCGCACACACACATGCATTGTTAAATATATTATCTCACCGACCGTTTCAAAACATTTCATTACATGCTTATAGTATTAATGAATCTTTGTGTATATATATATATATATATATATATATATATTATATATATATATATATATATACAGTGGACCACCGACTTTTTTCCTGATGTATAATTAGCTTTACAAATTTTATCCCACTTACAACTTTGGAGATTTAAGTATATATAAAAATCCTGTATATAGAAACATACGGTCTTTATAATTTATGAAATATTTAGAAATAAACTTTCTTGCTTTCATTTACATGCAAACACACACGCACAAGTTCACTCGCACGCATACATGCACGCATGTATAGTATGGCGTTACAACAGACTTCTTCGCGTTATATTCCTTTTGGAACAAATAAAATTTTACGACGAGAAAACTATATTTTTGCGGATTAATGTCGCTCTGAAATTTCTTGAATATTAAATAAGAGTCAAAATGCGAAAATTTCAAAATTGCTGGATATAACTGCGGAACGAGAGATCCGACTGTTTCATTCTATAAAAATTTCATTTTACCAGGTGCAATGTTGTGCACCAACGACGATTAAGCTCGTTTGTATATTACATTCATAATTTAGTCCGTTGCAAGATTAATTGTAGATCGCGGTACCATTTTTAATTTATTGCACGATTGGATCGTCGATCGGGCCGTTACGGAAAAATAACGCGATGCAGTAGCGCAAAAAAAGACGAGAACTCCATAACAAAAGAATAAATCAAAATAAATCAAAAATGTTATATAAACTATCGTAATAATTCTCATTCTGTGCCCCCTCCCCCCTTGAAAATCTCTCGACCGCCGAAACACAATATATTAACCGTCGAATGTAATAAAAAAAAAGATTTATTTTGTAAAACCGCCCGCGAGTGCTTTCTTTCCTAACATCTCAATCCCGGTATATTTTACTATGAAAAGAATTACAACAACAACAACGACAACGACAAAAAACAAAACAAAACAATACAAAACAAAAAAGAAACAAGAAATAACTTTTCAATCGAAATAATTGAGTTATACATCATGGGCATAAATGTCCAGGTATAAACAGGTCCGGGCTGACTTTTCGAATAATAAAAAGTACAAATATTTAGCAATACAAGTTTTTATACACAACGCGCACATTTTCTCCGGGACATTACTCCTCCCCCCTCCCCCTCCAGCTCCAGCCACCCCCGACGTCTCGATGGATAAAAGTTGCGTAAAATATCAATTTAAATACACATTGACTTTGACTTTTATGATTCTTTTACGGTCGCGCGGTTTCATGGAATTTCCAAATAGACACCCAGTGTATAGACAGCTATATGCATATATATATATATATATATATATATATATATATATATATATATGTATATATAGATATTGTTGGTCGGATTCCGAATTCGGTAGCACATACACACGCACACAAAGGCACGCATGCAACAATATAATAATCAGAGAAAGTATTTTTACGTTCGAGGGCTTTATCGCATAGGAATTTGGTCTAAGAGTGTAAAAGAGTCCGTTCGTCTTTTTAAAAAGGCGGCCTATACGAGATTCACATTATATATAGTTCTTTATAATTCGAGAGTGAGACAGAGAGAGAGAGAGAGAGAGAGTGAGTGCGCGCGCGCGCGCGTTGTTAAACCATTTCATGTGGCTTGCCAAATTTTTCAACGACAGCACTGCTAAGTTTTTTAAAAATCTGTCGAGCACATAATCTAACGGAAAATGAAAAGCATCATATACGTATTTTTCTATACGAGACTAGGCTCTTAGTCAAAGTACTTTCAGAAGACGAATCAAATAATTAGCGGAGCCCTTTAATTTCAGTTTGATTTTGCTCGTAAGCGGGCTATCAATTCACTTTTTACCGATCGAGCAAAAAATTGTTGTTTTTTTTTTAATAATGCATTATAAGCGTAAAGAGTAAGTATCGTTGAAAATTTGAATTCATTCTGTCCTTTATTCATCCGCGGCTGTATTCAGAATTATGGAAAAAGTTTCAAAATACATCAGCTCGTGGAACGACGTGGAAACGCGAACATACTTAATAATTAACATATATTCAAAAATTATCGACGAAATTCTCAAAGCGCTTTCATTTTTTCGCCGTTCGACGCACCGAGTTGGAAATCGTCAACCGCGAAGAATAGCCGCGAATAAAAGGACAAGGTCGATTGAAATTGCGCATAATTTATTCTTTACGGTCGCGATACACTGCTTAAAACAGATTACCTGCTGCTGGATAAAAAATTACGCTAGACAGTCTTTCTCAAATGGAAATATAGCAAAACGATAGATGCAACATTCTTTAATGCCATCGGCAATCGATTATAATCCTCATTTTCGAGCATTTTCTGCAGCTGTACGTAACTAAAATTGAATGCACGCATAAAAACAACGCTTGCGATTATCGTACCGATCACGATTAACGGATCTCAATAGAGTCTCCATCTATGATATACATACATGATAATATATATATATATATATATATATATATATATATATATATATATATACAGGTACAAAGTGAAAAATCATTATTCCGATCCTTAGCACATTGATGAATCGAATCATCATCCAGCGCCGTGCGTACATACTCGTACAGCTAAATCAATCGCAGAACGATAATGCGGAATCCATTATTAACGCGCGACGTTTTAAATTTATAGAATATTCTTTATTCATTTTTTTTCTCTTCTTTGCCGCATACATCTATGTAATCGTGAACCCATTTGAAATCGCGTAAATTCAAAGCGTCTCGCATTTTCCTGATAATACAAGCTCCGAGGCTTGCGATCCCGCTTATGTATATTATAGATTTACAAACTTGTATGCGTCTATATATATATATATATATATATATATATATATATATATAACGCTTGCGAACGCATGTCCATACGCGCCGAAGCGAATTATTCAATAAAACGTTACGAGAGCAAGTTTAAAACAAAGCCAGCACAATATTAATTTCGCTGAAAGACTTGTGCATTTACGTAATGGTCATAAATAACGATATTTTTAGTATCGATTTGCGTATTAAAAAAGGAGAGAGAAAGAGAGACAGAGAGAGAGAGAGAGAGAGAGAGAGAGAGAGAGAAGAAAAAAACAGATTTTTATATCTTCGCGCGCGATCATTACTGAAATATTTGCTTAATAATAAATAATATAAATGGATGTATTGAGAAAATCTTAATTAAGAGACACGATATTCAGAGATATTGATTTATATATATAGGTGAGATATTATATACGTATAGTTTCTTTTTTTTTCTAAATTAAAATATTACGCTATATATATCTATAAAAATAGTTGGGTTCTAGATATATAAGAATCTAGAATAATAATTGAAAAGAAAAAGGTCAAGAATTTTTTTTATTATATATTTACAGGATAAGATTCTCAATTTATTTATATTTCAATTGTGCCTTACAATTTAAAAAAAAAATTAGCCAATTTGGAATTCATTCGGAAGAAAATCATTTTGAAAAATACATTTAAATAATAACTAAAATATAAAGTAAAACTAAAAAATTTAGTTTATGAAAATTTCATCAACGAATTCGAAAGTAATTTTCAAGTTTTCTATGAAAGTAGCATATCCAAACTCAAATTCTATACATTTACATATCGTTAAAAAATAATAACAAGTAGATATAATAAAAATGTAAAATAAAACAGTATCATCTGTATGGCAATAATTTGACATGAACCTGGTGCGCCGAAAAGTATGACGTTGAAATAAAAAATACGACATGAAGATTCGAAAACGTCATCGGTAAACAGAATTATGGATGTAATATGGTAAATGTGAAAGAAAAGGTATGTTTGCTAATGAATAAAAATATATGTGATACGAAATAAAGCATCCTAACAAGTTTCACTTTTTACGAGACATTATAAATATGCTTAGATTTATATCATCTTTTTATAGATCTCTTTATTTATACGTACACATACATATATTGTCACTATATACATATCTATATCTATATCTATATCTATATATATATATATATATATATATATATATATATATATATATATATATATATATATATATACACTATTGAATTATGCTTCACCCAAGTGTATAGCGAATTTCTAATAAACCTACTTTGCAGTTTGCCATCATATTTTTCCGGACATTGTGCTATAATATTATTTAGTATAATTGAATCTTTTCAATTACAAACAATCGAGGGAAGGGGAGAAAAATATTTAGTGAAAAAGTGACCCTATTTCCGCCGTATTACACGTATTATTACCAAGAAAACTAATACGATCAATTCTAAGCTACAATTGAAGATTCTGTCTTCATCTTCCCTCTTCCCCATTCTCAATAGGCGATGGCAAAACTGGCGCTTGCTTTCGCAATTGAATTTTTTGGGCTTGTGATGTTGGCCACTTTAATCACGATATCTTTTAAGGAACAAAAATGAGACGTTTAAAGTTGAAATTTCGTATAAAAATTAGATACTGCTGAATGAAGCACGAAGAAGTTTTCTTGGCCATTCAAAAATGAAAAATCGAGAACTATCTCATTCAAGAACGTCAAGTGGATGAGATACACTAGTGAAGATAGTGAAAATTAATCATTTTTGGGGATAGAAATAAATAAATAATATATATATAGATATATATATATATAAATATTTCTATGTAACTTTATTATAAATATATATATATTTCTAGATTTGATACACACACACACACCCACACGCGCGCGCGCACACACACACACACACGCGCGCGCGCGCGCACACACACACGCTCGCACACACATATATATATATATTATTTATTTATTTATTCATAGTTATACACTATCCTCTTATAGCCGTCCGAAAATGGCGTGCCTCATCCAATTTGAAATATGATAACTAATAAATTTATAGAAACTCTGGAATTGAACGCAAAAGTTTATTTAGTATTAAGAATTTCTTAAAAAAATAAATCTGTTTATTATTAAAGCTCGCTCTATGATACGTCATTAGAAAATAAGTCCAATATCATTCTTAATGAAAAGAGGCCATCTTTAACAAAAAACTCCTTTAATAAATAATTTATTCTATTTTTTATTATTGCTAATGTAATTTATTTATCATAAAACTGCACGTATGTCAACAATATATTATGATATAAAAAAAATTATCTTAATCTTCCACGCAGAATAGCCGGCCGATCGTAAAAATCGACTCTTCTTCCGCGGGAATGCGTTTTTACATATCACTGAAATACATATATATATAGCTATATATATATAGACACACACAAACACACTTTTTTCACTCTATTTTCAGCGATTTGTCAGCATTATCGCACCGCAGTTAACGCGTCCTCTAATTAAATCTCGCCTCCTCTATACCTCCATTGATGGTCTCACTTAAAGCGTCCTCATATACTGGCAACGGCATTCTTTCCTCTCGAAATTCGCGTCGGGCAAAAAAAAGGAGGTCCACGAACGCAGCGACCCTCGCGCGAAAGGAAAGAAAAAAGAATATATATATATATATATATATATATATATATATATATATACATGTATATGAGTATATGTATATAGATATTGCAAAGACGCAAAATCGAACGATCGGTATGCAAAGCTTGCTCTGCTATGCGGCTGGTACTAAAATCGGCGAATCATTACAAAGGTTACATATTTCTCTCTCTCCTCTCTTTTTATCTGTTCCTATACGTCGCGCGACGCAATGCGCGATGCGTACATGTCTATATATATATATATATATATATATATATATATATATATATATATATATATACCGAATATAATAAATACACATTACACAAATCAAATATGCAAGCGCACGAGCAGCGCGGCGCGACGCCCTCCCCTATATTGCATATATATTTATAGATACACGCGCGCTCGCATTGTCACGTATAAGCGGGCATATACGCGCCGCAGCGCGACCGCGGCCCGCTCTCGAACCAATTATCACGGCTAACATATGTTAAGTGCAGGGTGAGAGGGTGGAGGTGTGGAGGGGGGAGGGGATGATGAGAGAGCGGCGGAATATGGGCACGTCCAAGGTAATGAGGTGACAGCGATCTCGCGCGCCGCTAATACACAGACCGCGACGGGACCCAGAGCGCATGGAAATGATGCGCGCGACACTTGCTCGTTCTCTCTCTCTCTCTCTCTCTCTCAACCCTCTCGAGCGCAACGACGTATGTCGCATATTATAGGTATATTATGAGGCTGTCTCTCATTTCTCTTCAGCATATATATGTGTGTCTACATATATATATATATATATAAGGAAGGGTGGATTGTGGCGTAAGCCGTGAGTTATACATGGATATATGTATATGTATACATGTATATCTCTTTTGGGATTCACCGCGCGAGCCTAGCGGGTCGGTCGCCAATGCGTTTGCGCGCCCTCATTATAATGCCTGCGAGCGAGACCGGCTGTTTCAATTACGCACGTACGCACGCACGCACGCACACATATACTCGAACGCGCGCAGTTGCGATAATCGCTCATATGTATATTAGCCCGAATATAATCTCGCCCTCTATCTTTATTTCTTTGCTCTTTCAGCGCCCCCCTCCCCGCCCGATAGAGAGATGGAAAGGGTTGCGAATGGAACTTCGAGCCTCTTTCGTAATAGAAGGTTTACTATTATACTGCATTAAACATTTGGATCCAATACGAGCAAATTCAGGAAACTTCTAAAAAACTGAACTTTCATGCGTTCTAGCTTAAATGATGTAAGAATTTTTTGAGTTATAAATGTTATTTTCTTAGAAAATCATATAGTATTACATTTATTTTATGATTAATCTGTATTTATTGCGCCTGAATTTCACGTAGTATATCAAATTTTCATCAATTTGAAAAAAAACTACTGAATTTTTGATTTTTGTTAAGACCGAATAAAAAATCAATTGTTTTAAAAAATCGAGATAATTGTTCTGACATCATAAACCTCTATAAAATGAAATTGAGAAGTTTCAAAAACGTATTCAATAGGATAATGCATAATTTATATTAAGGCGAATAGAAGTTTTTCAAAAAAAGGACATAAATGAACAATTTTTAAAATGTTTGCAATAAATTTTTCATTGCCAAAATTTTAATATATCCTATCTTTGTTTTCATAGTATCTGAAAGAATCTCTATAAGTTTGAAAATGCGTGACGAAAATAAAAAAAACAAATATTTATGTTATGAAAAAAAATATAACTTCTCTACCACTCCGAGAGTCCGGAATGTTGTAAAAAAGGAATATCAACATCTGGACATATTTAGCATTTACTTCGTATGTACCATGTGAGTCATTTTGAACCTGGTTAGGTAGACTGATGAAATCATATGCACCCCACGCCTGTATGCGCCATCAGTTTTCAGTGTAATTAAATGTAGAATACTGTTACAAATTCATTTGTAGTAATTTTAATCTAACGCGCCATATCGCGGTAGATTGCGAATGTAATTATATCATCGAGTTATCAGTAGTACTAAACTGAAAACCACAAATGGTTAAGAAACATATATGCTGTTTGACCATTGTTAAATACATCATGTAATTGCCTATGATGCAGGTAAGCAGGGAGAATGGGTTGGAATCATTAATGTATTACTCAAAATTTGTGTCCTGTTTTTTTCTTCGAATCGATAGAATTCGAAAAGAAAAACAAAATGTATGAAACCTGTTACATTTTCGGTTATTCTTTTATAAGGTATATAACAATTTAAAACTATTTTATATGAAAATTATTTTATATTTAAATTTTGTTTATTTCAATACAGCAAGGACAAATACATGACTAAGCTAATTATGCATAGTCATAACATAATATAAGAAGTCCCTCTTCGAATCTGGTGTCAAATTTATATGCGTTTTTACCAAATAACGTGTCCTAAAAATGGTGCAGCGTTCGATTCTAACATTTTACAGCGTTTATTTTTGAAATAATTAGAATTATCTCGTATAATCTGGATTTAATCCATCACTCACGTGGCCTTACTTTTCTTTACTGGTCAAAATTTTAGGTCTTAATACGTAAATACATATTTTAATACTTTTAACTATAATTAACGTACTTAAAATATTTTGTATGGTTGATATAATCTATATTGTATGAAAAAGTAATATAATACTAAATTACGAAGAAAAATTTATTTAAAAACTTGGATAAAAATAAACGGAGCTTATGATTAAAAAATGATGATCTTTAAATGCCCGTGTTATTTATCTCTAAGTTTATAGTCAAGATCACCACCAGTGGCACCTCTTCTCATTATCATTAATTATTAGATAAATAAATTACTGATTAACCGTTTCAAGCACACACTTTTTATAGGTGGTATATCTATTAAACCACTTTGTAGAATCGTATAGCATAGACAAGCTATGTTCACCGGTAATTGTGTCTGTCATGTAATTGTTAGCGTTAGATGGAAGGGCGACTGGAAATGCTTATAATCAAGGACCTCAACGTAAAATTTGAATTTTTTCGCAAGTTTATTGGGAATGATGAACTTCGCGGCGCCCATAATAAAACCAATCTCTTTGCTTCATAAATAGCGCTACCATGTATTAGAGATTGTGCGTGCGCGCGCGTGTGTATGTGTGTATCAGTAATATAGGGGTTAGTGGGTGGTGTGTGAGGCTGAAATACGAAGCAAACCTCTCATCTCGAAGATGATTGTATTTTAGCGAGGTGTACCAAAACGGTTGAAATTGACTAGGAAAGGTATAGTCTCGTTTTTTATTTACGATCAAACAGGACATATTTTAAAAAGTTGTACAACGACAAGAGTCAATAAAGCTCAGCAGATGCGAAAGTCATTTAAACTTATTCAAGGAGATGGTAAGCGTAATGATAATTAGATGAAAAATAAGGGTTTCAAAGACATAAAGATGAACATGTTAATGACAGGCTTTTGGCGTGAGATAGTTCACAGCGCAAACCACTCAAAAAAGCTTCAGGATCACAATTATTATTTAGTTTAAGGTGTGGGGCATATAATTCAGAACGTCGAATCTCTATTTTCTGAGCCAAAGAAGACGAAGTAAGGATAAAGATTCTTGAGCCTAATCATTTACTTTAGGCAGCGTATCGAGAAGTATGATAAGATAATGAAGTTAATAAAAAATTATTCCGAAACACATAGCGAGGTCTGATTTTGACAAGGAGAAGAGAATGGCTTTAAATGTATGAAATGAATATCAACTGAAGCACCTCGAAAGGTGGGACTAATATTGATAAATCTAGCTGAACGTCATCAGATCTATAGAAGTTAGGGGGAATATATTTGTGGATAGATACCCAATACTTAATGCATTTAATTAAAGAGAATGGAAGTTACAAGCCGAATTCTTGATGCCGAATACGCTTAGAATAATTTTTTTTTGTTTTGTTTTAAATTCGATATATTACCTGTAGCGTTTAACCAATCATATACAGTAAGTAGTTCGCGTCGAAAATCGCAAAGCGATATTGGTATAGTTATTTGATAACACAATTGAGTAGAAAACTAGTAAAAGCATAGTTCGTCTCGATGTGGACAGTTGCGCGATATTCAATAAGCACATCAATGACGCACTGTGGAATCTGAGCCCGAATTCAGTGCCAATAACGATTTTTTGCGCTAAAGAAACTATGAACCTAAATTATCAAAACAGCCTACACCCCATATTTTAACATGAAAAAAAACAGTCGATTTATTGACTCTTGAATATTGTATGGAACAGCGTGTACAGAAATACATATGTTATTGCTTACGCTGTTTTGCGGAAGCAAAGAAATAAAAACAAACCAAGGGTTTACTAAAACTCAGGTCAATGGACAGTACATCATTACATATGCTGTATGTTGATCAGGTAGATCCATTGTACAGTACAGCGAAATGTTGCAAACATCTCGTAGTCATAGTAGACATTTTCATAAAGTATACTTAAATATTTCTTGCTAGATGAACTTTAATTCGATAATATTGGTACACCAAAATTAATGTATAAACTGAAGTTACGAAAATATTATTTTGAAAATGGCTGATCCCTAATAATAATTAACCTGGAAAGATTCAATATTTACTTCCTAGGAGATTCAGAAGTATTTCTAGGTGGAATAGATACAACACTTAATAATAAAGGCTAGAGTACAACGTGATATTGGTCAACTGCAATGCCACTGTAATTGGATAAAACATAAATATCAGTAAAAAAGCGGTCTTTGAAGCGATAAATCCAGAAGTCTTACATGCTTGGAATCCATATATCTATTTAAAAGGAATGATGATTATTAAAATAATTATAATATATTACTTAAAAATCTAATAATTATCACATTTCAGAACAATTTTCTATATAGTATGCTAAAAAATTTGCAAGGGTGTACATTGACATCACAAATATATTTGAAATCAAGATATCCTGCTTTAACCATTTTAGACGATGCTCCTATTACATTGGTGCATGTGCAAAACACTGTTTGGAGTTCTTTTTTTCTTTGTTTCCAGACAATCTGCAAAGGTTACTGTATCATTTTGTCCTGTATATACAACGACGTAAGTTACTATATCCTGCAGTAAATTTCATATAGCTTGTTCACTTTTGCCAACTTGTAATTATATTTGTTTCTTTAACCATTAACAATGTAGTGCAAGGCTAATATAAGGCCATTAATACAATCCTGTATGATTGCTTGATGCTAACTCTATTGAAAATGCCTGAGTCTATGTTTATTATTCAAAGGCTTCGAAATAGACTGACCTATACTTTAAAATAGCTCTCCAAAAAATTCGGCGCATTGAAAGAGCACATTTTCTTAAATCTCTGAATAAATTATGCCGATAACGCTCTACTCATTCACAGACTATATATATTAAGCATATGTTTGGACTATATTTACAGGATCCAAAAACCTAGGAAACTCTAGAGTCATTTTGCGTGAACCAATGGGGCTTAAAATTAACACATTAAGAAGTGTAACAAAGTTAATTGGATATACTATATATTAGCGTGATAAAAAATTGAAATGGATTAGCAAAATATCCAGTATTCGAAAAATAAAGTTTAACGGCTCTGAGAACTACTTAAGAGACATAGATAAAACCGTTATTAAGAAAGAATACAAATCGATTTTCTCACGATAACATCAATATATAAAATAAAGAAAAAATATTCTATGAAAAATATTATATGAAACAATATCATACTTAAACTTTTCCCTATATATATATCGCTAATCAATGATTGGAATGTATATAGTTCAGACCTTCATTCATTAATTCAAATTGAAAATAAATCTAAATCCAATAAAAATGACAAGAAAAGCTGTAATCTAAATTTAACTCTAAGTATTTCAAACAATATATACTATCGAAAATGTATTCTAGATTCTCAGTTAAAAAATCCACTCAAAATCTAGATGGAAATTAAATACATCTAGTGGAAATCATGCAGATATATCTGGAAATCCAGATAAAAAATTCTTTCTTAGATTCCAAAAAATCAATTCAGTAGAAATTCTTAATAATCTATGTAATTTGTATTGGATTACTACTGGATTCTATTAGAATTCCATATGGATATTGTATCTAGAATCGATGATAGATTTTTATTCGAAATAGCGGAATCCCTATAAATCCGTAACCTTTTCAAGGAAACATTGTTAGACGATAATTCCGTTTTCGTGAAAATTAGAAAAACATTAATTAGTGTATTACGTAGAATGTATACTATATCGTTAATATTTTCATTAAAATATAAGGATAATTACGACCAAAGATGAAGTTTTACTGTATGATGGACAGCGCAAATCGGGTATTTTCGACTACTTACGGAAGAAAACTTACGTTGTCAATATTTTTAACAACCTTTATTTTTTAGCGAACATCAAAACCATGAAGATCAATCAAAGAATTACCGGGGCTGTGAAGCAGGGGAGGGAGCAAAAAGCGAATGAAGTTAATAAACTATTAATTAATCGATTTTTTTATAATTAATCGGTATTATTCTTAAATTGTTTTACGATAATCAAATACCATTTTTAAATTTAGCCAAACTTTATTAAACTAATGTTCATTGCACTGATATTAGTTTTCTTCTTTTCTTTTTTTTTAGCTTGAAGACAGTTTCATGAATCTTCTCTGACTACTGGTAAGAATTTAAATGCATAATAGAGGATTTACAGTTTTGCATTTAATTTAAATGCATCAAATACGAATCTGTATGTAGAGAACCTCTTAATAACTAATTCTTTCATTAGAGTGTACAAATATATATGAAAGTGTATATATCCCTGCTATAAAAAAACATTTGATATATTCAGTAATCTTTTATCATTCGCGCTAAAACAAATCATACTGATGATAATACTATAATAGAATTTAATTTGTACGAAATACGTAAAAACTCAGTTTATCTTGACTTCTACCTTGTATGTTATTATTATCATTGTTCTGATGTCAGCAAAATGGAATGAAATCAAAGTTTAAAAACAACTGGTTTTTAGATTAAAATATTATATCAAATTTCACAAATACATAAATGTACAAAACGGAGCCGAATGAAAATGTAAAATTATGAATAAACATAAAAATAAAATAAGTCTGTAATGTGATACTATACACTTTCATTCCAAGCATATTCATTTTTTACCACTTCATATAATTATGCACATTGGAGAATATTATTACAAGGTTTCAATAAGCATTCACCATTATTCTAAATTTACTTTTCAATAATAAAACATAGCTTTTTTACCTTAGTAAAACTCTCGAATTATATAGTAATACAAACTTTGAATTTGGATCAAAGTTTTAAATTATATAAAAAAGCACATGTAGATCTTCGGAAATAGATTATTGTCTCTGTATCCATGATATTTATACATATTCACCAATTTAATTTTTTAATACTTTTTTGTAATTTATAAGTTTTATATTTGAAGTTTGAGAAAAAATTACTTATATATAAAAATAATATTAATTTAATAATTTAAAAAATTGAAGAAAAAAAACGTTTACAATTTACTAAAATATATTTTATGACTTTTAAAAATACTAAGAATCTACAGAAATAATTTTTAAAATATATTTATTAATCCAATCCAGTCAACTGAATATTTTCAAAAATGTAAAAAGTTTATAGATTAAAGCCTATTTTATATTATAACAATATTCTATTAGTTTTCTTTCAAATAGTCAATGAACTCTTATTCATTTAACTATTCCATTTCATCTCCATACTTTGTTCGATGCTTTATAACTCTATCTGCAGGTGTTAAATCCTGTAAAGGTTCTCTTCTTTCTACTGGACTATTTTGGGGGTATGTAGGATATCTAAAATAAAAAAGAAGTTTTATATAAAATTAAAGTTTATCCAAAAAAGTTATAAATTTTAGGAAAGTAAAATATTTGTATTATTAATAAATATAGAAAATAATTTTCAGCATTTCAAGCATTTTCACCATTTTATTTTTGAACTACATAAAGAGCATGTATAAATTTATAGATAATTTTTTTATTACATATAGTTTTTAACTGTTATATATTTTTTTCACTCTGCAGTAAAAGTAAATTGTATTATCTAAAATTTATTAAACATTCTCTCTGTGTGTGTGTGTGTGTGTGTGTGTGTGTGTGTGTGTGTGTGTGTGTGTGTGGGTGGGTGGGTGGGTGGGTGGGTGGGTGTGCATACATAGGAGAAGAAAGAGCGAGAGAGAGAGAGAGAGAGAGAGAGAGAGAGAGAGAGAGAGAGAGAGAGACAAATGAATTTAATGCAAGCTTCAAATTATCAAAAAGAAAGTTTAACGAATTACGATCCTGCTATTAAGTTTGAAAGCAGTACATAACTAGATTATAGTTAATTTATGCTTCTTAATTTTTTCAACATGGCGATTATATTCCATTATATATTAAGCAGAAATAAAATTAAAAATATAAACTTACTTATTTACATATTGCTGCCTATTTTGATTTCGTAAAGTTTCATATGAAGTGAACGTTCTAGGGCTTTCGTCTAATGTATCTGGATTTGCTTCATAGTAATCTGTAGAAAGTTTATATTATATTTATTTATATTATAGTAAAGAAAAGATATTAAATATTTTTAGGCGAAATGTTCAATTTCAAGTACCAGAAGGAATAGTATCAAAATCACTGGTAGATGGTAAGTCAATATCTACATTTGTTTTACGAGGTTCTAGATCCTGTGAACCTTCCAACTCAATATAATTTTGTTCCAAATTTTCGATTTTTCCCCTGTAAAGATGATTAAATATTACATCTATATTATATTTTAATAATAGAGATTATTTAAATTTACTTAGAACGTAAGTAGCTTTCACGTAAAAGTCCATTCGGAACTTCTAATACTCTATTTAAACAGACCCTAGCATAAGATAACCTTCCCAAAAGAAATCCCAGAAGTCCTAATCCCAATGTTGCTGGAATAGAGCCTCTCTTTTTACTCACAAGATATCCAGATTTTGTTAATAAATATCCAGCTCCGCCGAACAATATACTCATAGGAATTCCACGATAAATAATTCCTTCTTTTGAACAATCTTTAAGTATTTTTACTTCTTCTGGTGTTATTTCAAATTTCTAGAAAATAATTACAAGATAATGAATTATATTTATCTATAATTCCCAATTAACAATAAAAATTTTAATACTTTAACTTTATCAAACTCTACACATTTTGAAGATAAAAAACAACTTTGTAAAATTGTAACTCGAGAATAATCTTGAAAATAATTGTAATAATATATACTCTATATACCTAAGCACACTTTTTTAGAAAGCATTTCAAATCAAATATATTAAATAACCTTTTTTTAAAAAGTTTATGTAAATAGAAGTATTTACAGTATTTTCTAAATTTAAATTTAAAAATATGAATTTTAGTATTTACTTTTGTTAAAGTATTGCTCAGAGATTGAGTAATCCCGGTTAAGTTTGGTTAAAGAATGTTTACCTGATTCGTGTTGGGCATTGCAAAATTATTGTCCGGTTTTTGTGCAAACAAATTATAATTCATTTTTGTGATAATTATATTAGATGAATGTAAAGTGAATGTCTTTAATCTAACACATATAATATTTTAGATTATATTTTAAATCGTCGTCTGCACTCTGTGGCGTAGGTGAGATAGCTGTATAGCTGTGGAGCTGTGGTATAGATACAGATGTAGTCTGGTATCTGCTAGCCGCTGCTGCTGCTAGCAGAGCTGCTAGTATACTACAGTAAGTTATAGTTATTACAGATATGTTATATCAGATGTATGCAGCAATAAATGCAACCGGCTACAATGCAACTTTCAAGCAACTTCTATAAATGTAACCAAATTCAAATCAAAGTATTCTTTCGATTACCAGCTATGACATGTAAACAGGTAAATAATGTTTGCGACTTACGATTTCACGATGAAGATCTCAAATATGTAAGATCTGCTAATATATAAGATAGGAGTTTGGAGCGAATAAATTCAGAACCGTTCATAAGATGTTCTTTAGTATACAGAATACAGGCAAAGCAGAGAGGGAAGCGAAGAATACTGCGAAAGTACAAACTATGTGCTAACTGAGAATAGAAAATCTGAGGGCTTTTCTACCCTTCAGTGGCGCTAGTTAACATGTACAGAAATCCCGCGAAATTTCAAACGTGAAAGAACAATGATTGTATTAAATCGAGTAATTAATAACATAATGAAAAGAAATGGTATACATATAATCGAAAAGCTTAAATAACTTTATTTGTAATATTTTTAAAAATCTGAGAGATAAAAATTAATATTTCATATAAAATCAGAAAATATATCATATTGACATTACCTAATAGCCAACAATACATTGAAAGCATTGTTTTATTTTAAAACACAAATTTTTTTTTATAACATTCACTTCATTTTTTTTCATACAGAACGGTTCGTAAATGAAACAAGTCTGTTGTATTAATTACATTTTTTGCTAATTTTTCTAGAGCTTTGACTTAACAAACATTTCTAAAAATTTGACGAATCGCTTGACTTGGATTCTTAATAATTAATTGTAGGAATTCTACATGATTCTTGAAATAAACACGATCCTGATAAATGGCATACATTTTAGCAGGTTCATAAAACTGTAAATCTGGAAATAATTATGATGATTTCGTTGTAAAATGTATATCAATGCATATATTTGTTATATAATGTTATACAAAAGATTTAAATCATCTTTTCAGGAGATAAAATATAATTTTTAGCTGGATGAAAAGTTTTCAATTTTTGAATACATATTTTTCTAGTTTTATGAATCTGAGTTTTTAAACAATATAAAACAAAAAATTTAAAATCTTCTAAAGTTCAGAAGTGTTAAACATCATAAAATATGGGATTATGATCCACGTAGTGAAAAGTATAGAAAAAGTTTAGACAATCATTTTAGAATAGATTTTAGAAAGACGTGTATACATATAGACATAAATTTTTTTGGTAATTCATGACAAGCATTTCAGAATTACAGTTATGTAACGTACTAATATAAGTATGCCATTTATCAGGATCACACTTATTTAAAAAATCACGTCGAAAAGCTAGTTTTAAAAGAAATGAACATTTTTACAATTAATGATGAAAAAATTGAGAAAAATTTAAGAAGAGCTATTTTTAACGAAATGTACATTTGTACAATTACTAATAAAAAAATTAAGCAAATTTAAACTGAAATCCTTGGATAAAGTAACATTAAATGTTGATTTTACAATAAAACAATAGAAATAAATAATTCTATTTTTAGATATGTTTGTAAAACCAAAAGCTCCAGAACAGTTAGCAAAAATATAATTTACGCAAAAGACTTGTCTCGTGTACGAGACGTTATGCATGGGAAAAATATGAAGTGAACGTTATAAATAAAATTGAAGTTTTTAAAAATGAAGAATATTTTGAATGTATTTTAGGTTATTAGCTAACGTCAAATGGCGTATTTTATGCTTTTACGAGTATATGAAATATTTCAATTTATCACTGAGGCATGCGTCACGTACATGGCGATCTGGTTCTTTAAAATTCGCCCCCTAGATGTTTCTTTGTGCTTTATTTTAGTGCTTTTTAATTGTTTTCTTTTCAATACGATTTCGGAAAATTAATGAGTAAATAATGCGCTTGATTCGAGCCAGAATGCAGACAACGATTTATTATAGGCTGCGGTAAGGAAACGCTATGATAAAAACCTCACCGAACTTACAAATGCAGAAATACAAAAGTATAACTATGAAAATGCGCGCGCGTAACAATGAACAACAAGTATACGGCGAAAGGCCGGCGAGGCCGACGCGGCGCCTTCTAAACTATAATATAATAATGCAATCGGTGCAATTCCGGTGCGAGCTTTATAAAGCTGGCAACAGTACGACGCGATCGGCACGTCACCGTATAATTAACAGCAAAAATGTAACCGGCGCAGTTTCCGGTTTACTAGCTTATAACCTACTAATACGTGACGATGATTGTTAGACTAAAGTATGAATAAAGCTTCCTATAAGAATATCCTAAATATAAACTGCTTTTTCTCTACAAATATTTCCGGCGTGAGATCCTGAGCCTTTTCCCTGACTCCGAGATATCTCCGATCGATATCATCGGCTAATAATCTAATGATTCCGCTCGCGCGGGCTTATTTTCAGTCTCTACTCTTTAATGCAATAACATTGTATTAATACAATACAATAATAAGTTTTTTTAATTATAAATCAGCACTTTAAATATTGTTTTTATCTATTTTTAATGAAACTTCCACTAAATTTAATAAAGGCTATTTTTCTAGAAAAGTATTAAAAAATTTATTTCATTCATAAGATTCATATTATCAATTTATATACAATAAAAGCACATATTGAGTGAATTTAAATACATATTTATAGTTACATGCATTTGTGAAAAAAATATTTGTTGAATTAAAGAAGTATTTTTGTAATATTGTTAATTTAAATGAATAAAATATTCATTTAAATCAAATAAACTTTGGTTGAATTAACTGTATAACTAGAGTGGAAAATGAAAGAAATAATAAAATTAAAGTCTATAACATCGAATGAATGTAAATTAAGGTGACTCAAATGTATTGAAATGAACCCGCGTACATTAATACCAGTTACATTTGTTTATACTTTCGTTTGAAATATTTTTCACACTTTCCGTATCTCGAAATTTTACGGATTTTACCATGAAAATTCAATTTTCGCCAAAAGCCACTACGATATTCGTAATCATCAGCGACCTAAAAAATATAATTATATAGAAATTCTTATTTAAATGAAGATTAGGTAGTTTCTAGAAGTTTATCAAAAATCACGATCCCTCAATCCATATAGGTAGATATAGTATAGCATCCAACAAAGATTGTACTTTTACGTACATCGCAGATAAAGTGAAAAAATAAGCATCCCTCAATACCTCATGGATAGCGATTGACTTCCATTCAAATGTATTTTTCTCAAAATCTATCACATTTACAAATAACAAGCACAAAGACATATAAGATGAATTATAGCGCGTTTTTGCCATTTTTGTTTAAAATATTTTAAAAAAATTTTAATGTTTTTGTAAATAAAAGCAAAAAAATGTTTATGGTGTTTTTATCGTTTTCACCATAAAATTCTTTTTGTCGACAATTTTCCTTATGATATTCATAATCAGCTGCTCAAAGTACAAAGGAATGATTTTTTTCAGAATTTTTATCAGTTTGTTGTTTTCGGAACTTTATCCAAAAAAGTATCTCGGACATTGTTAATCAGATCTGTACGCAGAGAGAATTATTTCTAATATAATATTGTAATAATATTAGTTCTACTACAGCGAAGCTGCTGCAATACTGGCTGCATTCCGCCCACTACTGCAGTGATGGCTGTTCGCCGGTAGTGCAGGAGTGCAGCTAAAAAGTAAAAGTAATATTCTAAATGATTTTTAGTAGCTATAATATAATTACGTAGATCTTTTTTATTTCGTTTTATTACGTATATTTAATTACTGATGGTTACAATATAATTACGTATATCTAGTACGATTTATACATTTGCTTGAAATTTTGAAACTAAAAAACTTATTTCAGATGGAAAATTTTATTTTTTGCGTAACTTAACTTGCGTAACTTAAAGCTGTAATTATAACTTGCAGTTGTAGTCCCGTGTAAATTATACCAGAAAATAGGAATCCAGTATACTTTTACCCACTTACCCTTACCAGCCCTTACTGTCTCTCTGCACGCGTACTGTGCATAAGTAATATATACTTACAAACATCCATTAGTATTGGCTGGCATTCTACTTACCCTCCTCCCTCCCTAGTCATCTCTGTAGTTGGGAGGACTTTAAAAGGCTACTGAAAATAAGTATTTGTAAAAAAAGACTATTGATATTAAATAATAAATATATTATATAAAAATGGCTTGGGTACCACTCGAATCTAATCCAGAGGTTAGTCAGTAAATTTATTTATCATATCACGTACTTGAAATGTAAACCTTAATAATACAAACATTGCTTTTTTAGGTTATGACTAAGGTGAGACCGCTGTTTTATATGCAACTTATTATATTTTTATTTGATAATAATAATAATAATATTCTCATTATTTATTTATTTTATATAGTATTTACATAAGGTTGGAGTTCCTAAAAAATGGAAATTGGTAGATGTATTTGGCTTGGATCCAGATTTATTAGCAATGGTTCCAAGGCCAGTTATAGCCCTTATATTACTTTATCCTATTTCTCCAAAGGTTAATAAAAAGCATAGAATAATATATTATAAATTTTTAAAAATTTTAATTTAGTGATATTTCGATTTTCGTAGTCTGAGTCTTTTAAAACTGAATTAGAGGTTAAAGAGAAAGAAAGTGGTGCTTCTAGTAATAAAGTTTATCATTTAAATCAATATGTTTCAAATTCTTGTGGGACAGTTGCATTAATTCATGTCATTGCCAATAAGCTTGATCAGTGAGTATCTGCTAATTATAACATATTTAGCTAAGAAACTATGATTATACACAGACATAAGTTTTACATTCTAATTTCATTCAATGTAAATATAAAAATTAATATAAATAGCTAAGAAATGTGTATAAATATAATTTGTTAATTGTACTGAAATATTTTGTTCACAATAAGATGTAAGATATCTAAAAAATTTATTTAAATTATTTTATGAAATTATTTGAGATAATTTTCATAGACTATATACTATTATTATAATTACCTTTGATCTATCTTATTTTTATAAAATTAATAAATTACATAAAATTAAGATCTTTTATTATTTTATTTTTTTATAATTTCTGTTTACAATAACAAAAATAATATAATTTAACACAATTAAACATGAAAAGATTTTATAAAATATTGTTTTTGTTTATATTATAGTATCAAATTAGATGACGGAGAGATGAAGAAATTTTTAGACGAAACCAAAGACTTAAATTCTACAGAGCGAGGTACCAAATTAGTCGAAGCTCAAGGTATTAGTAATACTCATGAAGATTTTGCTCAAGAAGGACAAACTGAAGTAAATATGCTGATATTATACCTTACAAAATGAGTTTGTATAAACTTCTGTATACTTGCAGGCTCCTTCAGAAGATGAAAAAGTATTTCATCATTTTGTAGCATTTGTAGAGAAAGAAGGATCTATATATGAGCTTGGTAAGATTCTTCACATTCTTATATTTTTAACTTTGAGAATTTAGTTTAAATTAACTTTCTAATACATGTTATTTAATTATTTAAATATATAAGAATAGCTGATTGCTAAGGGAGTAAAGGTATCGGTTTGTTTACTTGACAAGTAGAGGCTATTTGATGGCATGAGTTCGATTTGTGATAGTCAAATTAAGTTAGATAATTTAAAGTTCAGTTAAAATTAAAATTAATAATTAAGTTCAAAGTCTGATGATTGTTTTCATTGGCTGAAATTGAACTCGTATATACACATTTTATAAAAGATTTTTCTAGTTTATTGTCGTAATAGTAAATAACTAAACAGTTAAAAAATGTTCAAAAAAACTTTATGTTCAAGAATAAAATTAAATTCTATCAATGTATTTTCCAATATAACGTTTTAGATGGTAGAAAACCATATCCCATAAATCATGGATCTTCGAGTCCAGAAACATTTCTTCAAGATGCTGCTCGTGTATGTCAAGAATATATGAATCGTGATCCTGAAGAAGTTTGTTTTACCATGATTGCTCTTGTAGGAGATGACTAAATGTGTTCAATATTTTAATGCTCTAAATGTGATCAATCATAAAAGCTTTTTACAACAACATTTATTCTCTTTTGCTATATATATTTTTTATAATATAAGAATTGTGTAATTTTTTAAAATTATTTAGGCTATTTATAAGATCGATGTTTTAAAAAAAATTTTGCGCTTTAAACAAATTAAAATATATATAAATAAATATGTTTTCCAAAATTATATTCATTTATTCAGATTAAAAGTATATAATGATCAGTATTGTTTTTTTAATTTTAATATATTTACGTAAACAATAAATATTTTTCTTTGTATTATTATAATTTTATTTTGTCTTTTTCTGTAACAATGATTGCTCAGCTAATCTTAAAATATGTGCGCTAGGACTTTTTGTACATTTTTACATATGTAGGTATCTCTTTCTGCTTAACTATGGAAAACGAGTATTAAAAAATCGTTTAATGCTTGAGCACAACTATCACGAAAATTTTTTTAAATATATGTCATTAAAACTATTTATGGTGGCTGCGTCGATTGTGATTGTATCAAGTATGAGCGATGACTATCAAGCAGGGGCCCGACTTGATTTTTGGTTTTCTACAAAAATAACTTTTGTAAATTCATTATAATGTATGTTCATTTATTAATAATGATTCATGTACAAAAAGTTTGTATATTCTAATTATCGTTAATGAATTATTTATCTAGAATATTTGTATATAGAAACATTATCTATTGGTACTTAAATGATTTTTGATAAGTAGTCTCAAATATTTTTTTAGTTTTAATAACGACCACTATTGATTACATGTGCAATAATTTTTGCTGGTGTTCTTCAGAAAGTTGTTTCTTATTTGTATACTAATAAAAAATCCTTAATATATATATATATATATATATATATATATATATATATATATATATATTACAATTTTTTACGTAGATCAGTGAATAATTAAAAATCGATGTAGCCACCTTAACTAATAACAATTATTGGTTTTTCCGTGTTCACACACCACAGCAATTTTTAAAATATCTTTAACCATTGTTTCGTTATTACTTTGGCAATAGAGGTTTAGGATTTAGTTTTAAGTAAAGTAAATATAAATTGTTATAACAATACTTACAATAGCTGTCATCATTTCTTAATAATTACCAAATTAAAGCTTGATTTATCGAAAAACTTATAAAAATGCTGTTATTTCTAGTGCGCACGGAACATCACATGATATATCGAGTATAAAATTCCACACGATGAATGGTTTTATCGTTTTAACGCATCAGCTATTTTTTGATCCTTTAGAAAACGGTGTGCGTATGCAATTTTTTTCGTGTCATATATTAATGTACAAATGTAGTATATAGAATAGGATGAAAATGTTAACACGCCACAATTTCTGCTTTTTTTAATTGAATTGTCGCGTTCAAAAAAAAAAAAAAAACAAAAAACCCTCGTTTGACGCTGGTTTTTCTTTATAAAAAAATATATTTTACAAGCTACTGCGTTGTACGGTAGGCCAAGAAATTTGCTCGTGTCTTATAGAATATAATCGATAAATAGCTTAACAATTAACGCTTCTTATTTAAATAATGTATCTACCATTCTTCAGCTGTATAAACACTCGATAATTATCGGTGTTTCCTTTGCGCATTCGTTGTCAATTGCTCTCTCTCTCTCTCTCTCTCTCTCTCTATCTCTTTCTTTCAACTTTTATAATGATTTACGTACTTAAAATATATCTGTTAAAAATTTTAAAGATCTGTCTATAGAATTAATGGATAAGCGAGAACTCTACGCTTATCTTAAAGGATGTGAATATGAATTTGCTCAATCAAGTTAAAATATGGATCTGGTAAAGAAATTAGAGAATTTCTATGCGAAATTTCTGAAAAAGACTCAGAGATAGTCAGAAGAATATATGAAAATCAAGTAAATTATAGAAACGCTTCCATATGTCAATTCTGCTTTAATGAATATGGTAAAAAGTGCATTGAGAAGACTACACTATCACATATCGAAACTAAATGAATAATAAGGACGCGCGAATTATCAGATAAAAACTAGATAGAGTTCTAAATGCGAAGACTTTTATTGTATGGCTTCGGTACTTTTTAACGATGAATATCGCATAATTAAAAGAAGGGAGCAATAATTCCTGCGTGAAAATAATATAATATTAATTTATTCTTATTGCCCAACTGACCCAAATAAAGGAAAAACTAATGAAATTGATTACTAAATCAGAGTCAGATTTAAGAATTCCGTTATGAGAGACAGTCTCATTGTAAAGACCTTCGTCAATGACAATTTTATTGCAACTTACAATTACAGTACAGATAGATCTATAAGAATAAAAACACGATAGCTTCAATAATTCTCAAACAAAATGGGAATATGTTGAATAAGATGATATCCTCTCTCTCATACACTCATACATACACACACACACATACACACTCTCTCTCTCTCTGTCTTGCATGCTCGCTACTCGCTCACTCGATATATATATATATATATATATATATATATATATATATATATATATATATCGCACTGTGTCGCGGGGCAGCGAGCGCGGCCGCGTCTCTCCCTAGGATCCCCTGCTAAATGCCTTTATGATCTGGGTGACGCTCTCGTAGGTGCCGGTGACGCAGCCGAGGCAGCCGATCAGCAGTATGAACGAGTCCTTGAGCACGGTGCCCTTGTCGAGGGTCGCGTTCTGCCAGCAGACGACGATCTCGGTGATCGGCGGGAAGATGAGCGCGAGCGCGGTACTGCTCACGGCCCCGACCAGGGAGATGAACAGGCCAAGGTGCGGGATCGCCTCCGCGAGCACGACTGAGGGTGGCGGGAACACAGACGAGAATACATATATGGCATGTTGTATAGCATATATATATATATATATATATATATATATATATATATATATATATATGACAGCGTTATTTTCGCATCATTATTTATATCCCTCGACTTGCGCGAAAGGATCCTGAGAACTTTCTGAAAGTATTTCGGGAAACACGACAGGCATAGGAACTTCCAGGTGAAAGGAGTCTGCGTAACAATTTTATACTAAAGCTTCGTACATCCGCGTTTTTTATAACAGATAGAATTCCGGTATTTTCATTGGAAGCTTCCTGAAAGAATTACGAGAACCCTTGGAAAAAATGAATTTCAAAAGTGGTTTTCAAAGGTTCCTCCCGCCGAAATCTTCCGAGCAAATAAACGAGAATCCTTTTTACTTGTAAACTCGAGCCAATTTTACAAGGAAAAAATCGACGGATTCTTTCACAATCTTAATTTCGAGTGTCCTTTCGAAAAGTATTCTCGCGTTCTTTTAAAAAGTTTTCAACGAAAGAATGCTAAAGGAATATGAAATTCGTTCAAAAATAATTCTTGATGATTTTTTTTTTTTTTGGTAAATTTTTTCAGAAAGTCTTCCGTTGAAAGAATCGTTGCAAGGACTTAGGTCAACGACCGAAAAGTTCCTTCAGAAATCCTCTCAGAATCCTAATTCATCATCGTTTCATATATATTATTTCGTGAGGTTATTTAAAGAAACATTCCGTGAATTCATTCGTGCTGCGTAGTTTATATAGTTTACATAATCTTTTGTAGTTAAGCTTTAATAATTAAGGAAAATAACGTAGCACTGAGACTCCGCGATAATAATAAAAAATTATATAAAAGGATCGCGAAACTTCATTCCATCCTAATTATAGTATTATCATAAGTCAGTATATAAAAATACAAGGATGATGGTAAGGATCGTTAAATTTTCTACAAATTTTTCATGTCGCATTCCATCTAATATTTTTCGGAAATCTTTGATGATAATTTGCCAAGTATGTATAAGTTTTCAATTCTATTTGATACAACATCTGAAAGGATTCGTGGCAAATAATGCAACGCGCAAGGAACGACATTGTTGCGTCTTACCACGTCGACCTTGTTCTACTTTCAGGCAGAATAAATCAATTAACCTATCGATATAATAATTAGTGTCTTTTTCAAATGCAATTTAAACGTAAATTAAATTCAAAATATTATGCTAAAAATTTTAATTAATTATTTTTTAATTATTTCCTGTTCGTTTATATATATATATATATATATATATATATATATATATATATATATATATATATATACTTACATGTTACACAACACAGGAGCGTGCGGAAGAGAATTTCTCCTGCGACGGGCCAGCGGCAGGGGCCGAACTGACTTTCCACCACGGGCCACATTATGGCGACGGGCACGTAGAACTGAAGAGCGTAAGTGAGCAGGATGCTGAGAGATATGGCGAGCTTTATGCACTGCGGTAGACTGAAAATTCAAACGAAAATTATTTTACCAAAAAATGTGGCAAAGCATATTTATATATTTATTCTATATGAAGAGAACTCCACCCAATGATCGTGAATTATAACTATTATCTGTAAAGATGATTCTGAGGCTATTGTCATGTAGAAGTTTATTGAATAGAAGAAGCACTGCCAATAAAATGCGTTTCAATTTCAACTTGCTATAGAAAAGAATATACATACATAGAGTTCTGATCTTTACACGTTAACTCAGTTAAGTCAGTTACATTTACATGAATATATGTTTAGATATTTGCTACTTGAAAACTTTTACCGAGGATGTAGATAAGTAGGCATAATTTTACATATTTACTAACGTCTTATTTATGTTTTAATAAAATGAACTTGATAATGTAATGCGATTTTTTAACGAAAGTAGCACAAGCCCTATATTGCAAAAACAATTCGTAGAAATTTTCTTTAATTAAAATAAATAATTAACCGAATCTGTCCTTATGAAACTTTTTCTTAAAATAAGTGGACATAATTTTTTTTAAATTAAAACATTTATCGTGAAATTGCAAAAGTATTTACTGCACAATCCAAAATATTCTTTTGATTGAAATAAATATTTTTCAAATATATGAAAATTATTATCATGTTTAAAAAAGATTTTGTTTAGTTAAACAAATAATTTATTATACTGGAAAAATTAATTTTTTTAATTGAAAAAACAATTTTTAATCATTATATCTGTCTTATGTATGGCTTATGTATATGTATGGCTATCAGCATACGTAATCTTTATTTAAATTACTCCAATTAATTTTTAAATTTTATACTAATTAAAATACCAAAATTACAATTATCTATTTCAAAAACTCGTCAAAATAATGTTCTACAGTTCATTCAAGTTAAAAATATATTTAAATTTAAATATGCCGATGGAAAATTTACAATCATTATAAAATTTATAATATAGCCATATTTGATATTTGTAAATTTTGAATTTCAACATTCTGATGATGATATAGATATATATATATATATATATATATATATATATATATATATATATATATCATCATAATCATCAGAATATGTATTGTATTCGTATTGAATAATCCCAAAAACTCGTGAATAGTGACATTTTTTTTTTAAAAAGTATAAAAGTATATATATATAAAATGTCAAGAAATTTGTTATATACTCGAAAATTCTTCGGTGAATTATTTGTAATCGTTCAATTACGTTATTTAATTTCATATGACAGTCACCTTTTCTTCCATTCTAAGTATTTAGGTTTAATTTGAATTTTTACAGATTTTTCGACGTTTTATTTATCAGAAATTATGAGAAAAAAGTTAGAACGAGTGCTCACTCGTTCCACGTCTTACGAGGGCACGACCGCTTCTTTTCGATGAATATAATGACACTCGCGCAGCGCAGGGCGATTGAAGATGTTAAAAAAAAAAAAAATAATTATCGGTGCGTAAAAATAACCCGTAATCTATTTTGAATAATTTATCAAGGTAAAATGTACGCACGATTTATTATAATAATGTTAAGTGCGTTATTAGCACACTGTAAAAACTCTATCTACAGATGTATATAAGTAATACAGAAACAATTATTACGAAAGAGCATGCATTATTTATGTTCGCAGTTAGGAATGAGAATTAATCAAAAAAATAAATAAATAAATAAATAAATAAACAGACAGAACGACATTAAAATTAGCGCCGATCTCGCACGAATTATACGAATTAGCTGTACTTTCTCTAAATTCGGCGCACACTCGTTTAATCAAGCAAATATTTAGCACCACACATCTTACTGCGACTTCTTTACACGTCATTATTGATATTAACCTGTTGTAGAAAGTAAATCCTTCCTTCAGTATCCTTTAACGTAAAACGGAAACAATCGGTGAGTTGTTCTTCTTTAAAGGTTCAATTTATTATAATGTGTACTTGTCGTTTCGACATTATATAGCTATACTTCGTGTGTGTGTGTGTGTTTTTTTTTTTTTTGATCAATGAAAAATTGCAAATCGCTATATTAATCATTGATGATTTGATAGCACGTGGAGAGAAAAACATGTGTAGAGCGAGAATAAGAGTCATTATATATATAAGCTAGGAGTCATTATATATACGAGCTAGGAGTTCGACTTACGTTTCCGCCTTGGGCTCGAGATTCAAGGTGACGGAGCCCTGAATCTCGTCCCCGTATTTCAGGTACGCCAAGAAGCCAAGAACGACGAACATCGCCCCGACGATTACCATGCCGACGTTCAGCACACCGAGCGGCTTGTCGAAGTTCCTCGGCTTTTTCATCTCGTTCTTCAACGGCAGCACCTGTTTTAATATTAATAATAATACTGATAAATAATAATGATAAACAATAATAATAAATGTTAGTATATTACAATAGTAATAAATATTAATAATGAAAAATGTTAATAGCTAATATCCGTTAAATAATAATTTTAAACGAATCTTCGTAATTATAATATAAATTGAAATCTTTATATGTAAAATAAATTGAAGTTTATCTTTTTAAAAGTCGCTTTTTAATTGGATTTCGTCATTTTTAAGGAAACTGAAAATGTCATCATAAAATTTAAATGGTCTTGTTTTTAAGAATTGACTGAATATAGAATGAGCTGTAATATTTTCAAAATATCAAAACGATTAAACATTATTCCAATTGCTTAGATGAGTATTTAAACAAGGAACCAATACTTGTCTTGAATTGTACCTTTTTAAAAGTAATTTTTTATAATTAAATATATAATATACATCACATCTAAATATCTTTGTAAATTATAGCGACGATCATGTATTTATATATATATATATAGAATTTTGAGATAATTGCTCGAAATTCATTTTTAAAGCCAAAGTCTGACGAATGCGACATTTAAAGTGCCAAAATAAAAATAATAAATGATTGATTGATTGTGTATGCGCGAGGGCGTGTGCGCGCGCGTGTTTATATACAAGAGTTGGCAAGGTCGTATAATAAAGCCAATATTTTCAACACTTTTGCGCACTGCAAAAAGTAAGTAATGCGGAACTTTGGTTACGTTAAACAAGAGAAAGTTTTTATGTCGTACTTTTTTTACACTCGATCAAATAAATTGATTAGACATTGATCTCAATTTAATTATTCTAGCGACTTTATTCGGAAGCCCATATTATATTGTACTCGATATGTTTTTTCAATCGTGTTTATCTGTTTTGAAGTATTTATTATTTACAATTACTCGGAAATCGGATAATCAACAGCATATGGCAATTTTAACTGGATCAAATGAAAGAAAATCATTACTTTTACAAGTTCTATTATTTCTACCTTCATAGATATCTTAATTTTTTCTAGGTATCTTGGTTTAATTTAAAGCACGGATTTATTTTACTCCTGCGGAAGACTTGTTGGTTTTTCCATTTGTTTTATATGTTAGTCAATTAACGCCCGAGTGAATATTTTAGGACATTCAAAGTGCCACTTAGAATTTTAAGCTAGAGTAAAAACGATTCTATTTTATATATAAAAATAATAAGCTGTACTTTTCAAATGACGACAGATATTATTTTCTAACCACAACCTTTTTTTTCGCGAGGGATGAAAATAAGTTAAAAATTTTTAAATTTACGTAAAATTACTTTGTATTCTGAAACACTTTTTTCCCAATTTTTTTTTGTTACATCGAACATTAACAAATCTACCATATTGCTTAAAAACTTAAAAACCGCTTGCAAGGGAAAGTATTCTGGTGAAATAAAAAAAAAATATTTAAAAAATTTCTCCAATCGATTATACTCTGAAATATTATTACTCTACAGCAATGGCGTGAAATGTGAAAAATAAACGATTTTTTTTTCAAGCATAAAACATATTTCTGCAGTGTCCCAATTTCTTTTTCTCCAGATTTTGAAGGATTGAGATTATTTATTCAGTTTTTACAATAGCTGTATAGTGCACAAACGACTTCAATTGCGTTTCAACCTTTATAAAACAAATGTAATGCAAAAGAAGTTATAGTTTTTGTTTTTTAAAATAAATTTGATTTATTAAAAAAAAAAGACAAAAAAATGTTATTTTTATAAGTGGGAACGAAAATTTTTTCATGCTTTCGTCCAACAGCTATCAGATTTTTATGTAATTTTACAAGCTAGCGCTGCGTTTTTACTTCCTACAAGCGACTTACAGGTAAAAATTACATTAAAAAAAATCTCGGACGTTAATAAATTAGAAGAAAAAAATTCTTAAAAATAACTGAAAAATTAAATAGAAATTGATATAAATAGTATAATAAAGTATGTAAACCTTAATGGTTTGTTAAAAATAACGAGTTGTGTACAGCATGCAAGTAAATAAATAAATAAATATAGCTTTTGTTTGTCTTGGCAAGGCTGCCCGTCTAATTTATAAAACCGGCTCCAAAGAACTATTTTTTAGCTCAATCGAGTCTACGTTTCATTAATTCGGGCTATCGTGTCAGATATTAAATAGTGCCAAACGATGCTTTCCCGAAGCGTCACTTCTGTATGTACGTGTATGTATAAAACATTGTTCTTGGCCTCTTTTTTTTTTTTTTTTTTTTTTTTTTTTTGACAATTACCTATGGAGTATACGTGTGAGTAAAAAAAAAACTCACCAGGGTGATGCCCTCGAAGGAGTAGATGACGGTGCCGAAGAAGAGCGGCATCATGTGCCAGTCGGCGACGTAGCGCCTCTCCGAGATCGGCGGCAGGTCGTGGGACATGATGTAGACGGTGGCGAGATAGCCGAACATTATCAGCAGGTTCGCCAGCGAGGATATCGGCACCAGGAACTTGAGGTTGCGTATCCAGGTGCTCAGGAGTATCGGTATCAGGACCACGGCCATGTGGTAATGGAGATCGAGGTTGACGCCCCAGACGTTGAGCACCTGCGCGGGCGTGGCGTGTGCGGGAAGAGATGGACAGAGAGGGAGAGAGAGAGAGAGAGAGACAGAGAAGGAGAGGGAGAAAATTTGCACCGGGGCGCAAAGTAATGCGAGGTTAATAATCGCTTATCAATTTCATTGTGCTCGAGAGTGGATTTTGGCTGTATATATTGCATAACATATCTATCTGGCGCTCTCGCGGATTTTAAAGCTCGATTATTCATACTAGCTTTGCTCGGATCCGATGTTTATATATATATATATATATATATATATATATATATATATATATATATATATATAAAGCATAGTATACTTATTAGTCAATGAAGGCTATTTTACTCTGCGAAAATTATAGTTTAACAGATTGCCATTATTGCTGGCAAGAATGATATTTTAAAATGTATTCCGTAAACAAATAGACATTGTAAAAACATGATATATATAAATATATATATTTAAATAATTAACAATGAAATAAATTTATATCCGTATAGTCGAAAAAAGAAATTGGTATGAACTTTGAACTGAATAAATTAATTTTATTTTAAGAAGCAAAATTTCATAAAAGTATAAATTCACGTAATTCAAATTATTATTTTAACAAATATGAACTTTAAATTCAGTGTATTTGAACATCCTTAAAATTGAGAGCCTTTTAAAAGAGAAGATTTAAAAGTCAAAAAATTTTAATTCTCTATAGCTACGCTATTCGATAAATATTTGTATTTCATAGTGGTATCAATTTTTTTGAAAAAAGATTTTAAGAAAAAGTCCGTGATATTAAGATAAACCCTTGCAAAAATTATGAGGTTTATTTTATTCTATAATATATTATAAAGGATTTTGTTTAGCTAAATTCGAATTTCTAAAGATCAATAAAGTTATTTAGTGATAATAATAGAGAATAAATGTTTTGGAAAACTGTAAAGTTTGTTAAATACTTCAGATTATCACTTTAAAAGAAAAAGATTCTCAAGAGAATAGTAAAAACGAATAAAATCGCCATACCAATTAAACAAACGTGATTACGATTAAACGAACCTCATATTTTCTACAATGGTAACTATATTAGTGATTCATTGAAAAAAAAAATTACTGTATATAATTGATTATTCTTACATAGAAAAAAAAACTGTTTACGTAGAACTTTTACAAATTTTCACAGATATCCATGCGGCATAATTTTTAAAAGATATCAATGTTAAAAAGCTTTTTAACCAATAAGTTTATCAAAATAATTAAAATTTATATATGCATGTATAATAAATTACTCACTTGTAGGTTTCGTTCCTTTAAAAAAAATATAAATAAATATAACAATTAATTACTTTTCCTTGTTTATTTGTATTTTTTCGGTTGCTTTCGAATTCCTTACAATTTGGATATAATAGATTGCACCAATTAATTTATGAATACATGTCATACACAATAATTGTTTTCCCTAATTAAGCAGTTGATATCGTATGTCGGTGTATAAACATAAAAAAAACGCCATCTTAAATTCAAAATAACGAGTCTTTAATTGGAAAAGAAAAATATAACAAAAATTGTCTAAAACGATAAAATTCACACTATATTCACATTATATATATATATATATATATATATATATATATATATATATATATATATATATATATATATTAGTGTAAAAGCGCCAGCTTGGTAGATATCGTTGTTTTAAATAGCGGAAAAATAATAAACTAGGCGAGCTACAAGCCCGCCCCAAAAATAAATCTCACCTGCTGCATATTCGTAGAAATAAAGACAAAATAGACACAGCAAAATCCGAGTTGAGTTACACATAGAAACAGATTAACTAATTTTCTGAAAAGACAGAAAGAAACATATAGTCGCCGAATAATCGGGAAAAGGGTGGTGCATTTTATTTCTTTATCAATTTCATATTTATTATTATTATTATTATTATTATTATTATTATTATTGTTGTTGTTGTTGTATTCTTCTTATTTGTTGGAAATTGACATCCACAAATTGTCATCCCTATTTAGTTATGTATAGATAGATATAAAAACTTAGACGGCCAGTATTGCTTTCTTCTTACAAGCGGTTTTATCGATACCGTATTAAGAAGGCTGCCTCGCTACGTACACGTGCATTGCCGATCATTACACACATAGCAGCACTGCGACTAATTAATTCAGCATAATTAATTTGAATGTGATTAAAAGTTAATTTACGAGGACGACATTGAAAGTGATCAAATATTGCACATTAATGAAATCAAGTAACTGGTGGAGGGGCGGGGGGTATAATTAAATAATTATTAGTATTTTTGGAAGAGGATATATTAAAATGTAAATAAAGCGATAACAAACCAAATATACATATATGCCGATACCATAAAAAGCCCGATACCGACGCTGCCGAGTTGAAATAAAAAATTACTCCATAGACGCGTTATCGTGCCTGTGCAGTGATTATCGTTATTTATATATAGGCGTTGCGAAAAGCAGAGTGAGCCGAGCGCCTGCATTATAATTGCAATATAAGAATATATAATTGTAAGCTGCAGCGGCGATACGGATATTAGCGGTAATCGTAACGAAATCGTGCACGTGGCTCGTTCGAACTCGCCGTGAATTTTTGTGTATATAAAATGAAAGTATAAAAGCGCGCACGTTGTAAATCAGCCCGCGGGGCAAATTATATATTTACATTTGTGTTAGCTCGTGTATTACATAAACAATAATGCGCCTGATAATATGCAGTTTACTAGTATAATTTTCGTGCCATGTACATTGCAATTGTTTTGAATATATATATATATATAGTAAAAAAACTAACATGCCGTTGCATTACCTTATTATTAAAAAAGCATTTGATTACAACGTACCATGAAATAACGATTTTACCACGAGAATAAAAACGGAATAGAAAAAAAAGAATTCTAATCGTCTTTCGTTATTTCATTGAAAATCCGTGTAGTTGAGTGGGCTGAGGCAGTGGTGAACTGAGAAAAAAACAATGCAGCGCAGATAAGATTGATCATGATAAAGAAAAGGAAAAGAAACAATTTTCACCGCGCTACATAAATCAATAATTCATTTCATGAATTTTTAAATTAAAATGTGCATTAGTACATCGCTCATTATGCCTACAGGCAACATATGCTTATGCAAAAATGACCGAGTCGATTTAATAATCCGGTAAAAAGTTTCACCTTTTTGGTATTGCTATTTGATCGAAATTGTCACCAATAGAGTTCAGTGCGATAAAAGTTTTCAATACTTGTAATTTCAATTTTTTTCCAAATTACAATTGTTTAATATCATCATCTGTAAATTTTTCTAAAATTATGTTATTTAATAAGTTTAGCGCATAATATCTATAATTTATGAAATTAAGGTAAGTGAAATAACGCTGTGCTACCGACTATAATCAACTGAATATACTATAAATTTTTTTCCCACTACAAACATTCTCTTCAGGGTTTTACGTTTTATCGAAAATAAATTCTTCCAAAATACGTTAAAGTGTCAAGAAAATTGTATTGATTATTAAAAAATTAAGCATATGAATAACCGCTCAAAATCTATATACGTCCAATTATACGCGTACATTGTAAACGATGATCACTAATTTTATTTTATGAGATTTTTTAAAAATCATATATTTTTAAAAAACTAATGTCAATTCCGATACGCATGAAATCTCACTTATTTTGATCGTTAGATAATATTCCCTCTGGATCAAACTCCGGTCTTTTAATAAGATGAAAAATCTCGTGTTTTACATTAGAAAAAATTATAAACCTTGAGATATATAATACTTAAAAATCAGACAAGATTTATAACGTATGTTGGACATTAAATGCTTTTATTTTGCAAACTCTCATTTTTTTATTAAAAATGTTTAAATGTTTTTTTTGCAAACGATGTTTTTTAATGCTTTTAATACTTTTCTTGCAAACTGTGAAAAATTTAGAAACAATTTTGCGATTTAGCTTTTAATGCAAAGGATATTAAACAAAAATTAATTAATTCAAAGTCGATATGCCTTTTCTTTTGAATCCTGTCATATATACAACTAGAATATACCACGAAATTTATCAAATTTAAGGAACAATGTAATTCAGTATACTCTTTTTATCATTTTGACACATTCAGTTTCATGGGATTAACGTTTCGGCCTACGAAACTGAAGAAAAACTATTTAATACGATATTATGTTTATTTACATAAATGCACGGTAATAATTGCTTGTTAGATCAATAAGCAGCAAATGGCTTAATAATGTATATAAGTCTTGTTGTTTTCTCAGTGTGGGAAGACAAGTGAAAGCTTGCGGACGATTTTAGAAAGAGACTGAAAAAAAAAATAATGAAGAAAGTAAAATATAAATTATTGAAATGTCTATATATATATATATATATATATATATATATATATATATATATACTTGTATGTGTGTGCACCGTAACTAGATAAAAGGATGATGCGTTAAAGATAAGATGGCTTACCATAATAATCCCTATATAACATCAGGTACCTTGTTCGCACCTTTAACTCAAGGATCATCTTCCAGTATGACCCTTGCTCTCTGTCAAATTTTCTCACACATCTATCCATACTACCTGCGTGACAGAGACACAGAGAGACGGGCAGATATAGAGTGAGAGAGAGACTCGCGGGCTCAGGCGAGCCCACCGGGCCTGGAAAACAAAACCGAGAAAAACCTCTCCAGCTTCGTCTTTGACAACCGAGTCGCGATGGAGCATTTTTTCTATTGTTTTTTTTTTTTATTTTTATTTTTGTTTTTGTTTGTACAACTTAAGCTGCCACCGAGAGACGAATCGATTTTTTTCTTCCATAATCTTACATAAACATAAATTATATAGATAAAGGTTGAGATAGATAAGATACAATACCGCTATTATACATCGCGCAAAGAGAATTAAAGGCCGGAATGTCGTCTGGCGCGAGGGTGTAAACATATTATGCGGAACCACCCGCGCATCGGTCCAATGTACTTTATTATATTTATGAAGTGAGAGCTTATAATATCAATTGGGCAGCGTTTCGAGTCTGTGTAATGATCTGGATGGTGTGTTGAATTGTATGGTCATTTTTTGTTAGGCCGTTCATCAGAGTTATTTTTATTAGAGTTACAGGCGAACGATTGATGAAGACAGAGAGAAGGTATATAGGGGTTAGAAGATCATATTATAAGTGTATGTTAGCACGCGACGTGCGATGTACAATCGTATATTGTATGGTTCGGGAGGGGGAGGGCGGCATATTTCACACTTTCGCAGGATGCGGAGTGAAAAATTACACGTATTTGAAATTAATTTTTATCTTTATTCTCCAGCGTATAATAAGCTAATAAATAAGCTAATAAATAAAAAAATTATGATGAAACAATGTATGGTTTATAACGCGTATAACTCTTATGGAAATTCGCCTTGAATTGAATTCTAAATATATAATATACAGACAATTTGCTCTTTAACAGATTCGGTTAGGAGAAAAAAATGCGACGAAGTAATACATCCGAACTATCTCTTGTAATTACTATTATTTATAGTCTGTTAATCTTAGAAAAAACGCTAAACATTCATATAGTACCGGTGCAGTCGTGGCTGCACGATTATCCATTAGTTGATACGTCACCAAATACGAAATCGTACTTTAATTTTTAAATTTACCGTTTTAAGCTTATTAATTAATTTTGTTTCCTCGCGAAGCGAAAAATGTAATCCTAAATTCAAATCTATTACGCGCTATGATGATGACGTCAGTGGACGAAGAGCGGTTGGATGTAGTTCAATATAGGTATATTGTGACCATTATGACAGTGTTAAAGCATTATTTGACACAACGCGTACTACGTAAGCTTATGCACCTAGAACCTCGATTTATATATAAGGCTGCGCGTGCTTTCGGCTCAATGCTCAATATTATGTTCACAAATCGAGTTTGACTCACTTGCAGTATTATCTGTTTTGTCACAGAATTGATTCACATTATCATAATGATCATACCATTTGTAATGAAATACATCCGAATGTCCTGCGATTCACTGATCTTCATCATGGCGCGTAACAAAGATTCAAATTCAGGGTTAGAGATTTTGAGGCAATTTCAAACGTTAATAATTATTTAAAAAATTAATGAAAAAAAAATTTCTTACCTCACGATTATACAACATTTGTATCTATACTAATGGAAAATAATGTTAAACAATTATCAGCTAACTAAATTCAGTACGCATTCTTGAAAATTACCGCGTGAAAGATTTTCATTGGAAATTTGGCTTTTGTCATGAATATATAAGATACACAGCTGCTTTTAGGATGTGCAATTAAACACCACCATTAGCATAATCCGTGTACTCAGTGTCCTAAAAATACCGTAAACAAGTGCCGCCCCCCGTTGTCGTTACAATTAAAGATCAAAGAATTCGCGCCGAGCTCGAATATAGGGGGCTGAGAAGAGCGCATTCTTATTATTAATATATGGCGTTTCGCAGCTTGCATGCAGTTATATAATAAAATGGTGTCTAATGAATAGCCGCGAATAAGGTTGGTTGAATGGCGAAGGGGGGGGGGGTGGATTGAGGGGGATGCTATGCGCACACTACATACAATTCGTCGAATTTACCTCATGAATACTGAATACTTCCGCAGGGCGAGCGGTCCGGTGGCGAAGCACAGCTCCACCGTCGCCGCGTATCCGGGCTGGGCCTCGAGCGAGCTACCGAGCCTCCGTGTCACCTCGGCGTTGCAGTTCAGCTGTGGAAACAGAAGAGAATCGGCCTGATCGTTATCACGATTTATAGAGCATCTATATATATATATATATATATATATATATATATATATATATATATATATATTTATACATCGGAGTTACTTTTCTGTCAAGATGAAAGAATGTCAAACAAGCTATAGAAGCCCACGATTGTACTTTCCTTTTTATGGTTTTTAGTATACTAAATGTATAGGTTTCAGAACTACATCGTCCAATTAAATTTGTCAAATATATTTTAGCCTAAACGTGCAAAAATCGGCGATTATATATACTCATGTGTATGAAGTTATTCTCGAAATGGTACAAATAATTTTAAAGCACAAGTTTTACTTATTCAAATGCTAATGAGTTTGCTCCCAAATCATTGATTTTCGTGGATGATATCCCATTCCTCGACTTTCGCGTATTTATAAATTTCTTTTATTAACCAAAAATCTATTGATACAATATCCATATATAAAATACACCTTGCGCTCCATCTTGGATCTTTATCTGGCGGCGACTTACATTCAATTATACATCCGGATTATACCGAAACGTGACCATTATATGTATATCACCTTCTATAGACTTCTCGACAAAGGCGTCGAAGCGTAACAGTATAAACGATTCCGACACATGCATATCTACAGGGTGTCTCGTTTTAATCTAGACGCTGGAGTATCTGGAAAAATTAAGAAATCAAGACACCAATAACAACTCGAAGAAAATTATAGGATGTAGATCTATGAACAGTATTGAATCATCTCAATAGGCCCATGAGTGGGTGTTAAAAAAAAAAAGTTGGACGTATATGTCTGAATGTATTTTTAACCGTACAGTTAAAATCTTCAAAAAATCTTGGGATACTTGGAAACAAAAACTTGACCTTAGCTTTAAGAGGCCTGGAGAAACACCGAAACTCAAAATTAGGTCAATTATTCGGCTGTCTCCTTATTGGTTCCATCGGTTTTTTTTGTTTCTTGAACAAGCATCCAGTTTTCGTGATATTCCAGTACACGTGACTGAAAACGAGACGTCCTGTATACTGTACAGTCGCGCGCAGTTCTCGCCGCTCAGAACCTGCTAATATGATGAAAGCACGGCCGGCGGCCTTGAAAAATTGACGACGCTCGCGAGCATTGGTATAGACTTCTTAGAAATTATTTCGAGCCGCCACTTTATAATGCACGCCTTGTCAGTCGTATAATAATATCGTTTTTTATGATACGCGCGATAGGCTGCAGGAACTTATTCGTTATTATTAATAAGTGCGAGTTCGTTAAATCAGGATCGTCAATAATATAATTCCCTCCTCCTTCCCCGCTTCCGTGGCTGGATCGAATCCATCATACATTAACCCGGAGAGACATATTTATATAACACTCGGAAAAATAGTTCCGATCGATCACCTCTATTCGCTTTGAGCGTGTGAAAGGAGAGATTATCGGAATCTATCGGAGCGCGTTAGGTGGCGAATAAAAGACGCACAGCTGGAAAATGATTAAACCTCGACGAGCATTGAATGTTGTAAATAATAAAAAATTGTACAATAAAATTGTCGTGTATAAAAATGTAAAAATAATCCCTTAATCACTAGGTGCAAAGTTTTTTGATTTCTGAGAGCCGAGTATAAAGTAACACTGAGATAAAAGTTAATCGGAGCAGTAAGAAAAATAAACTATGAACTTTAACTTAACTTTAAGACTTACAATAGGTATATTTTTATGTTAAACATCATGAAAATCATGAACCTGGCGCAGTTGTCACTGAGCTCTTGAACGTTACTCAGGTGTATTATCTCATTCAACAGTTTTGCTTGAACTAATGTTTCAGATTAAAACGTTATAATATGGCCAATTTGTTCAAATCTAGTTTAAATTATCACAGACATAGTTGTAGGTATAAATATGCATGAAAAATTCTTTGTAATAGTAATGAATTACTATCGATAATAAGTGCGAAGCAGATAAATTAGCCGCGGTTGAACTATGATCTTAGAAGCAACTGAATTGATTTTATAGCGTATGTTGTAGAACCTGCGTAACCTAATAATGTTAAGCAAGTGAGTTGGTCTTCGATTACATAGTACTTTCGCGCTTCATTACAATTAAAAATTTGGATGAATTACTAATTATTTTCTGGATTCAATGTGATCAAGGTATCAGTGCCCAGAATACACGGGAAGGATCGCCAGATTGCACTGCGCGACGTGCTCACAGTCAATATTAGACGTTTCATTTGAATTTTGCGTTCGTTTCTAGTAACTCAAGGTCTAAAATTGTCTTCCACCATTACGGCTTTGTAGCTATTTAGAAAATAGACCGTTACATTCGCTGTGTTCATAATTAGCGTGATAATGGTAGAAGAAAAAATTAGACACGGTAATTTTTATATATTTTCCATCAATGTGTAAAATAGATCGGAGAAAAATAAATTGAATCACAGCTGTAAGAGGAATGAACTACTTACCGTAACCTTCATTTCTTTTTCTTATATTATAATATACAGCTCTAGCAGACGTGGCATTATCTCTTTCTACGATATCTGAAGTTAAATCGTCTATGATTCTATATATAAATAATATATATATATATATATATATATATATATATATATATATGTATATATATATCAGGTATATACATACATGGATAATCTCAGAATAGACAAAATCTAATTGAATTGAACAAACCTTTCATCGAGACCTTACATCTGCCGGCCTTCGATTAACAAAACTTATTTCTTCAATTGTAATCCACGCATCTGGCATTGGTACACTCTCTTATTTCCGAATGAAAGACCTATTTTCGCGGTGCATTATTTCTATAAAAGTTACGCATCAATTAACGAATGCGCGCGACGAAGCGCATAAAGTCCCTCGACCGCCGCTCGGGCTCGCTCCGTGGCCTGTAACGATTCGGGCGAAAAAAGCAGCCCCTTCTTGCGCGCGCGGCCGCTTACAGCTGCGTCGCAGTAATAATTGCACGCGTGTGCGCGGCAATACTTACGAGAATGTGCTGGGCGTGGATGCATATCACGCCGAGGAATATCGTGAGCGGCGGCGCCAGCAGGAGGCCGGCGTTCTTGAACGCGTCGCCGAGCGCGAATATGCCGGAGCCGACGTTGCCCTTGAAGTGGTGCATCAGGGTCTCCAGGTAGCTGCGAACAGAGGTGCAGAAATGTGAGCGGGGACAGTGTGACAGTGTGGGCGAGGGTCGAATCCCTCGTCGCACGCGGAATTTTATGCTGTGGGGACGCGTTTGCGCGTTTGCGCCGAGGGATCGTGTATGTGGAGATCTCGCATGTTTATACGGAATGCCCGGCTTATACCGTTCTAATTATCTTTATGTATACGAACGAAATAATTAATGCAAAATGCCTGTTTTTTTTTTACACTCGAACGAAACGTTATCTAATAATTTTGCATCTCTCCATTTACATTGAAAATAAGCTCCTTCAGTCCACTTAGACCAGTATCGTCGTATAATGTTTTATAAAAATTACAATATCAAATAAAATCGTAACGCTTATTTTTGTTTTTATGTGTTATAGACTACACGATTAGATCAATTGAAGTTATATGATTAAAAGAATTGATGAAAAAAACACTTAATATTGAAGAAAAGCACCTTCTGATGGTGAAAAACTAATGATAAATATATATATATTATATATATATATATATATATATATATATATATATATATATATCTGTATATGTATATTAAGCAAATGTCGATTGAAACAAATAATATTGTACAATCTATACGCGCATTACGTAAGTTAAATAGTCTTTCAAAGAGCGACGATCCTAACCAGAATACACTCTAATTGCAATTTGATTACAATGAGCTGCATCGCAATTCTTATCTCTCTATGCGTATCTACACGAATTTTGAAATGAATTTTTCATTAGAGCAAATAATTAGGCTTGAGAATGACGCGCAGCTTGTATGTTTCCCCTGTACTGTGCTTTTCCTCCTAAACAGAGCAATCATTTTGCTTGACATTAATTTAGGCGCAATCGCGTAATCGGGAGCGACGAGAGTTATAAGTTGTTTTTTTTTCACCGTCTACAATCGAATAGTTTTTCTGAAAAAAAAAATGCATGAAATAATAAACATAAAAATGTTAATGTCTGTGCAGAAAAAAAATACGATAAAATTTGTAAAAAAAAAAACAGAAATATTCAACACACACGCGTGGTAAAATAATATCTATTTTTCAACTAAATGATTAAAAACAATAATCTTACTATTTAAACAATGCTACATAAGAGAAAACCTCCTATATAAAGCCAGAGCACTGATTCGGGAGAAAAATGTAAAATTTAAAAATCTGATAAATTATTTCTATATTTCTTTTATATATATAGTCCAAAGAAGACAGAGTGCAATTTGGATATAAAACTTGCAGATAAATATTGAAATAGATCTTTATATTCGCCCTCTTATAATCGTTTCAACAAAGACGAAATTATGGCTACTTATAAGTAACCTATATATACATATGAAATAAATTATTATTTTATTAAACGTGGCAAGGATTAACGTTAGATTCATCTCGAAAAATCGGCATAATAATAGAAATATGCTTGTAAATTAATTTTACTAATAACCATTATACATTAAGAATTATTACAGATAGAGTAAACATATATGTATATGTGTAATTTAATGCATGAATTTTTTATAGATAATAATAAATTCTAAATATGCCGTGGCATCGGATTTCTGTGTACACAAAAAACTCTAACTACTTCAATTTTTGAAAATTGTACTTATTTCTTAAATAAATGTAACGTCCTTTATGAAAGAAAGGAAAACACTCGACTCTGTCAACTGCGAATGACATTTTGAAATAGGGTAAATTATCAACGAATAAAGCTGTGAACTTGAAAAAAAGTCAGATTTATCGTATTACGTAATACGCGAAGTTTTTAAACATAACTCGTCTAATAAAAAATATGTGTTACACTCTGTCAGACCCGATTTATTAATTAAATTTTTTTCATCTAAAAATAGAAAATATATTACAAATGACTAAACGAAGCAAATAGTCGTTGAAAATATTCATTTGAACTCAATTTATATTTTAATTGTATTTTTTTGTTATAATCATAAAAAGATGGAAAAAATCGTATTAAATTAAATTTTCTCGTTTTACAAAATATTCATAGCTCAAACTCTAATTAAGAGAACTTCGATGACTTTTGCGCATTTGCAGGTTGCATTATGAATCTCAGAAATAATTAGAAATTAATTTTTAAAAACGTTCCAAAAAATACCATTTAAGAATTGATGCAATATGCTTGCGATGTGTTAAAATTGTAACTTAAATTGAAGATTTAACGAACCCAAGTTTTTTTCCACGATAATCTACAAATGGACCAAAAGATTTAATCCAACGTAATCCACCTCTGAATAAAACATAATTTTAAAATAAAAACATAATAAAATATAATTTTAAATGCGTATAAATAATACAGTAGATTAAACTCGAATGGTAAGACAAAAAGCGTTCGAATTCAATTTTCAACAACAGCAGCGGGCAAACAATCGTGCAATGCGGGGATATGTCGGATACTCACGAGGTAGCGTGACTAGATCCGGTGCCGTGGCCGTCGCCACCGCCGATCCGAGCCTCCACGTCCTTGTCGAGCTGCAGGATCGGATCCTTGGACTGAAAGGCTCCGTAGCTGCTCCCGTTTCTGCGTGCAATAGAAAAGAGAAAAACGGGGAGGTAAATATGAATTTCTGCAATTATCTCACGGTTAATATGAATTTAACGCGTGTTTCTCCGTGAAAAATTGACATCTAAATCGTCTCGCGACGATTGCGAACGAGGCCCCGTGTGCATTGTCAAAATTGAGCGAAGAGCCGGGGGAGAAAGAAAAAAGTGGAAAAATCGAGCGTGTGGGTATAGTTCGATGCCTGGGACATTTTTTTTTTTTTTGATGCGATTTAGTTTAATACGTTAGAGTTTCAAGACTTATAGACAGGAAGATGAGTGAGTAAAGTAGATATGAGACCGAGCGCGTTTGACCATCAAGGGAGGGTAATCTTTGAAAATTGAATTGAAGAAATGTAAAAAAAATAAAAACAAACGAATAAATAAATTAGAAATATTTCGTTTATATATGTTCATAATAATTGTTTCGACCGTCCATATCAAAGATATGATCTTTTATATTTCATTTTTTGTCACCTTATTCCTGGTCGAGCGCGCAATCCCATCCACATTATTATGTTTATGATTTTACGTATACGTGAGTCATTTCGCAAATCAAAACAAAACAAAAAAGCAAAAAAAAAAATTGTTTCACGCTCGTCTTTGATGATTTTTAGTTTTGTAAATCGTTGAAATTCGTATATTATCGCTCGATAACGTATCCGCCTTTGTTTTTGCAATAATTGTTTTTGTAATGCGCGCTCCAAGCGCGATTACCATCAATTGTCTTGATTTACGCTTTATCGGCAATGACAATCGCCAGATATATATATATATATACGTCTTCGATAAATCGCGCGTTTACCGGGCCGGCGACGCTTTAGCTTCGAGAATTACAATCGTGGCGACACCTTTGCGATACAGGACGAGAACGTGCGCTAATTACCAATTGGCGAGATATCGTTGATTAAGTTAACGGTTGATTAAGCGCGGCAGCGAGAAAGGCGAGGATTGCTATATAGTTGATACATTTTATGTGCGACGAAGTATTGAAGAATTCGTCTTAGCTTTTACGAAATAAATTTTTATGCCTGCGAATTCGTTGATGCGCGAGAGGACAGTTTGAGAGTTTTGATTATTAGTTTTGGCTCGATCAATGATAAATTATTGTCTCTTCACGTTTGAGATAATTTTTATAAAACAACAATGCTGCAGAAATATATGTATTCTTCGATCAAAACAAATTTACATTGGCCCGCAGATTGTTAGCTCGATAAAAGTTTATGATGATAAAACTGTCATTAAGAAAAGTAATTTATCGAAATTTTAATTGGTAGACGGATGAATTCTTATTTACGAAATTTACATTGCTGTAAAAATTTTAATTAATGCACAGTTTTTAATAATTACCAAACTGATATAATTACGAAAAATTTTTTCTTACGTTTCAACTGAAATAATTTACTTTTTTTTTAATCGATCGTCTTCGTAGTCTTCGGTAGAAGTAATAATTTTCCTCGACATTTGCATCCAAATACGCTATTTTTGGAAAAGGAAACGATCGAATTCACGTCATGTGCGAAGAATTCGCGTCATAATTGCGAACCGAACTTTAAGTTAACGAAAGTTGCCGACTTATTTTTGTTTTATACTGATTGCCAAATTAAGATAAGGTTGGGAGAAAGCTGTTTAAAATAGATTTCCGGGAAACATCATCATAATTAGCAATAAATTGAATTAGGCAAGTACGTGTAAATATTTACTCATTTATCGAATGAGAATGTAATTACGTATATCGGTATGAAACTAGCGCGAATAATTTTAGCTTAAATAATCATAATTCTATGAACGTCACTATTTTGTAATACACGTGACTAATAATCGCGAGAGAAACTTTAATAACTGGGATAACTAAAACGAATGATGGTTACAACGATAAAATTTCCCTTCAATTTGAGAGAGTTGTAAAAATTAAAAATAATACGATGAAATGATGGTCTTACCCAGACGAGTCATCTTTGGGCGAGCTTTCTTTTATAGCCAATTTGTCCGGCGAAATTCGACTGCTCTTCGTGTGCAATTCCATCTAAAACAATAAAGGTTAATCGTAAATTTCAGGATTTATTATTGAAGCGATTGAATTTTAGTCACTAATGTATCGTGCATTAGTACGTACAATAATGGCAATGAAAAAAACTAAATAATATCTACAGACTATAAAAAATTAAAACAAAATTTTTTTTTCTTTTCCTCAAATATATCGTTAAATAGAACTGTTTAATAAAATTTTAATTGATCTGAAGAGATTTATGCAAGAGCGCAATTATCTTTTGTTATGATTAAAGTTATGGTACCATTAATGTTCTTCGATGCGTGAATTTTCGAAAGAATACATTTTGTCCCGGCAGTTTATTAAGAAAGCGAGGTTCGGATGGAAATCTTGCCATTTTAACTCTATGATATACATAATTAGATGAAAAAGAAAAGGATTTTTTATTTGCTTTATTATCAGTGTTACCTTGTAGTTTATGTATATTAACCCTCTGAGTTTCAAGTCTCAAAAGTTTACGAATTTTTCTGCTTATGTTTTTGAAATTTATTTTGTAAGTCAAAGACTGCTAATTCATTTTATTTAAAATCTTTGCAGTCGATAATCACGATTTAAGTGTCGCGCAATAGTCAATGTAAAATTAATTTATTCATTTTTTTAACTTCCCTCAATTCAATTCGAGATTTAGAATTAGGAGACAAATCCCACAATCTGAGACCGATGAATTCGTATAATAAAGGATTAAGTTCGCAACAGTAATTCATGTGAAAAATCTTCTTTTATTGTTACTTATTTATAATGTTTGTAACCAACGAACAGGTGAGTTATTTTAAATATTCTTTGATAGTACTACTCGAAAGTTTGGGATTTGAAAGATTGTTCAATAAACATCCACATTAAGAGAGATTAGAGCAGAACAAAAAAATAGAGTTTAAAAGTTTGTCACTGTTAAAAAAAATAGTTACAAAAAAAAGGGAAAAAGATAAAGTATATACAGATTAACTTCTGACCCTCAAAAGGTTAATACATATTGTTCCTTACCTGAACAAATGAAAACTCGTATAGACATAAATTTAACGCGATTGCGCATCCAAATAAGGTAACCCAGCCGGCTAAATATTCAATGGCATTGCGTCATTAGCGTTTATGCGTTGCGATCAAAAGGGGTCGTAACCCATGTTGCGCAAAAAAATGAAATGAAATGTCGAAAGGGAGTTAAGACGTAAATCTATAGTAGAGAATGACTAAAAGATGCTATTGATGAAAATGATGAGAGGGGTTGAAATATTTTGAAAAATCATTGATTTTATCTTCATGATATAATTTAGCAAAACCTTTTATAAAATAGGACATGAACATTTGTGCCTAAACGAAAACAATGCGGACTCCATTGACAAGAGCTAGATATCGCATTGTTCCGTATACTACGAATACGATAGATGATGACATAATATACAGTAAATTAATACACACAGCTACTTCATCAAATCTATATGGCATTCACACACAGATAAATAATACGTACGTTGATGTAATAGGGGCTTTCGTGTATAAAGAAAGATAAAAATTAAAACACCATACACACGCAGACATTAAATCGACCACGGTATGTGTATATATATATATATATATATATATATATATATATATATATATATATAAATAACCTTGGCCTTAGCTATATAATAAAGAGCTTATGTACCGTGTCGTTCAGTGTATATATATAGGCTACGTACTACTGTCTTTCTAATGGATTGTTACACTCCCGATGTACACGTGAAAAAAAAACTTGTAACCCCCCCCCCCACCCAAACCGGATGAATAGACCATTGAATTAATGAATTTGAGACATCTTTCCCAGAACCGTCGAATGGCAATAGCGAATGGCTTTGTCGCTGTGGCTTCTTTATACGTGTACACGCACACACACATATATATGTATACATATATATATATATATATATATATATATATATATATATATATATATAAATAAAAGTAGTAAAGCAAACGCTATATATAAAAGTATATGGCGCTGGTCTATTAACGACCTCGGAAATATCCGGGTTGGACCGGTTCTCTTCCCCATGCACGCGTGGAAAACTGTCACAACACACAAAAATAACACCGGGCCTATAAGAACCACCCGTGAGGAAATAACGAGGCCAAGGACAGAGCGCACGCGCGCTAACGCACACACATACACACACACACACACCCAACACATAAACGCACGTGCGCGCGTAAAAAGTTCACTCTACACGATGGCACATCGCGCTTAACGTTCAGAACTCGATCTCGCCGAGCTATGCAGCGACATCTAATCTATACGAAGCGCGATTAATATTAGACTTCGGGACACCGCGTGCGGGCATGGTCGGAACGGGCCGCGCGGTCGGGAGGGGGCGGGGTAGGAGGATCGAGGGAAGGGGGCCCACGCACCGACTCCATCATCGTCCCCGCGGGCTTCTTCGGCTGAACGCGCGCGCGCGCGCAAGTTCACGCGCACGCCCGGCTCAGGCGGCGCCGGGCGGGGGTGGCGGCGGGGGCGGCGTGGACGCGCGACCCGCGGGGTACGAAGATCGCCGCTGACGACGGCCGCTGCTCCTCTCCTCCTCGCTGGCGTTTCTCGGGGCCGAGCAACGAACGTCGGATTTCTCACTCCTCGCCCAAGACATTTGTCACCTAGGTACATAGATGTATGCACATATATATAGATATATATGTGTGTGTGTGTGTGTGTGTGTGTGTGTGTGTGTGTGTGTAATATAGATATGAGTGTAAGCATAGCGGACGTTGGGATATTTAACGCGATATCGCCTCTGATGGATGGTTTAGCCTACGTATTTATGTACCCCCACCCCTCAATCTTTGAACTATTCGTACGCAGCTTCCGGCTAATTTTCTGTTTCCCCTTTCGACGTCTGGTGATTTGAAGAAAACGATGAAGATTAGATTGATCGTCATATAGAATGATAGTAAAAATTCAGAATTTTAATTAGTAGCAGTGATATGTTCGTGTGTAAATATAAAATTTCGTGATTTTCTGAGGACCAAAAAAAAAAAACACGTAATCAAATTCTCTCACGTATACTCGTATATCGTTCGGGTAGCTGGACATTTTTCCCAAAAATATATTAATAAGTACAGGCATTACAACGCAAATGATAAATATGCCTATCTATGCGCAATGATAAATAGAATACAAAGAATTGTAAAGATTGAATAACTTTATGACAATATCTATATAAATCATGATAGATGAAAATATTAACATTACGTGCATCGCTTCAAAATTCCATAACTACAACTCTTTTACATATACTTCTATTACTTACATAAGTCTTACTAATTAACTAATTCAAATTTTGCATTATATCTCGCAGTTCTTGGACTTGCAGAATATGCAAATGTCAGCGCGTATGCGTAACAAATGGAAAGGTTCCTCATCACGCCCTTCGAAACTCTTTACGACTCTCGGTATGGAACAACCCATCGATGCGAGAAAAAAATGTCCACGTTGAGAAAAAACCAGGAACTAGATTACCATAGAGGCGTGCTCAACACCTTGTAAAGTCCCTGCGGGAAAGTTGCTATCCTAATCTTATTTTTGTATCCCCCCGCCCCTCCAATCTAACGCACGAAATGACTCGGCTGAATTTTTCCGTCCCGTGCAGATACGACTACGCAGTAATACGATCGAGCATCCGTGATACAATTTCCGTTATATATATATATATATATATGAAGGGAAATCAACTATATAGCCAGAAGCTTTCTATTGGGTCAAGTCAATGGAAATTCACTGTAGCCCGGCGTCCTTTGGCCGAAGACTTCGTGCGCGGTACTCGGAGAGAAATTGCTGATACCTTTTATCGCTCTTAGTCTCCTCTCTCTTTGAATTGTTAATTTGTATTTCTTCTCCTTTAAATATTTCTTCACTTTCTTTAACAAATTCAGTTATAAAAATAGCTATCCAGGCAATGTATCCAAGAAAACTGCTTAGAAGATTAGAACAATTTGAAAATTAGGAAAAACGTTGAATCTAGAAACTGTATATAAGCGGTAAAACATTTTATTTTCAAATAAAATTATTAAAATAATTTTCTTGGCATTTAGAAAAGAACAACGAACAGGTGTCTATTTCAATTCTGTTCTTGATTTTCGTAAATTTATTTAAAAAACTAGCAGTATTTTTCATTAAAAAAATGTTTATTAGTAGTATATTCGTAGCATAGTATTTTAATAAAATAGGAATGAATTGTGATTAAAAAAAGTTTCTCAAATAAAGGATTTACAACTTGTATTACATCATTAGAACGTTAAGAACTTATGAATATTCCCTTATAATTATAATTAACTTATGAATTATTGCCACTGCATTTTATTGTATATATATATATATATATATATATATATATATATATATATATATATATATATAACGTGATTAAGAGATATAGGTAAAACTACAGCTCAACCGAGGCGTAAAGCACTACTAAATTTTGTTCTATACGCTCGAATGCGAATTATTTTAAATTTAAATCGCAGCATATAATATCGTTGGTTCTCGAAAACGACAGGAGCAACCAAATCGAATTTGGCGTAACGAATTATAAAGAAATTATCAACCAAATGCATGAATTACGGCTAAATTGCGAGCTGATCGAGTATTTATACGCGAATTTATCGGGCGTTCGAATTGGAACGATATATTGTTCGATGATTGTCGAATCGATTACAGTAATGAATTAAAGATAATTTAATTATTGCATACGATAATTACAATAGTGATTTCGCGTTAAGTATCGCATGCTTGAAAGAATTTTACGATTAATATTGGACAATAATGAGGAAATATAGAAGACAAGGATATATAGTCAGCATTTCTAATCGTATTAATCGGCTAAATAATAATAATTATTTTTAAATCCATAAATATTACAGATGAAACCGATGTTCAAATAAAATTTCTCATTGATTATTTAAATCCCGACGGATGCTTCACAAATTAAAAAGTTCAAATTATAGGTCGATTGTAAATTATTAGCTGTACACATGTGATGTTTAAAATACTAATATTCCTTGAGTAAATCTGCACCATGCTGAACCGAATATTGAAGAAGAAGAAAAACAAACGTTGTTAGTACGCTGTTTTCGCATATTAAATTTATACGGAATAAAAATTATAATTCATCGGTGATGTGGACGTTTGCGCTCCTACGGCCGTATACGATTTTGCGCCATTGTATCGCTACCCGTGTCACGAGCGCACGAGATCATCATACAGAGCACGATTATCATCAAAATAAGAGCGAGGGGGGAAAAAAAACGTAAACGAAGTTCAGTCGTGATAAAATCGGACGGGAAGAAAAAGGCTGCGCGGGCTACGTATCTTAACAGAGCGTTGCGACGTTGAAACTTACTCTAAATTTTTTTCTACTAATTCATTGAAGCCTCTATATAGGCTGTTAAAGGTTCACGAATAATATAAATACGATAAAGATCGATTTTGTCACCTATTTTTGGTTTACTTTTACGGGACATTGCCGTTAATGGAGTAAAGCTAGCTTAGTGTCGTGTTGTATTTCAAAAAAAAGAAAAAAAAAATTATATAGCTATTTCCCCTACCGATGTGAATGACATTTTGAATATTTTGCTTCGTCGGAATAATGAAATATTCCATTGATTGTTTACCTAATTTCCGAAAATTCCAATTTATTACGACGACAGACACGTCAAAAATTTTGCAATGGCCACTTGAAAAACAAAAAAAAAAAAAAACAAAAAAAAACCCCACCTTAACAGCGTTCTTATTGCCACGCGCTCTCGGCAATAGTAGCTCTGGCGCTTTTGCCCGCGAGGCAACGGCCAACGCCAAAACAATATCGTCGCGAAATTTACAACTGACCGGCAACGCTAATCTTCATAATTGCCCGTCTGAAAGTTCAAGAAACTTCATTTCGATTTTCTATTTTCGTCCCATATTCTCGTTGTTTATGAAATTCGAAGCGGAGCGCTGACGCTTTACAATATACTGCCTCGCATGAAAACAGAAGGCCCGGCTCCTTTTTTTATTGGTTCATCGGCGACTTCATTGTTATTATTACGATCTTTTTCTTCCTCCAATCGCGGCGCACCGGTCGGACAGCTACAGGGCTTTAGAAATTTATTCATACGCATCGCAGCTTTCAACATGAAAAGTAAAAAAATGAATAAAGACTAAGAAGCCCGTTATAATTTAATTAAACAGCTCGCCAGTCCTCGAATAATCGGACGCAACGCGCTTCAATGACGAGCAAAACAAATGCGCGTGCCCTCGAGTAGGCCTATTATGAATTTAGCAAGATTTTAACACCGCTTGTTCCTTAAAAGTAGCACGTTTCCGTAATCTGAAGGCCTAGTCTCTCTCGTTTTGACTGGTTCGTTATAATGGCCTATTCAAAAGAACAACAACTTTGCTTTTTGAACGAATTATGGAACATCGTTACCATCTCGATGGTACGCGAAGCTACCGATTATATTGTCGTGTCGCTTAAATTCTCAAATAATATTGGATCGTTCGGTATTCTGAGAAATATCGCGAATTCCGCGTCATTGAAAATTAAAATATGAAGTTCAAAAATTTAGTGCACAGTCTTTATCAAGATTTTAATTGCAGGTGTCTCATTGAAAATACATTTTTTCCACAAATAAGTCTTTTTTACTTATACAATGCCGCGCTTATTTCTATTTATATATCTATTATATTGGACATAATGTTTATAGTTAGAGTAACTTTTTTATTGTAACCCACAATTGCTGCTGTCGGCTCCAAGAATGAACAACATTTTAATCGAAAAAGAGTCCCGATAAACTTATATTCGCAAATATATAGAGACTTAATTTTAGCGATTGTCAATTACAATTTCACCGGATTTATTTGTAATAATAATAATAATTTATATACATCATTATGCATCATTATCAGCTAATCAACCGTGCGCAATTGCGGGCGCGTACTTTCATTATTATAGAAATTCGTTGCTTGGACCGTCATATTTCGTCTTCGTATCCGGCAAATAAAGCTGAAGGAAGAGAAGCAGCTCTTCGGAAAACCAGATAAGCACGTAATAAGCGATGTATCGATAAATCGCCGCGCTCCATCGCGAAAAACGATACATCGCCCCCGCGCGTTTTACCGAGGCAACTTATATCGTCGAGCGTTTAAAGCTCTGTAGTAAAGCGTTATTCCAATGCCCGGTGCGCAAAATAACGGGGGGCTCTCGAACGCGGCCGTTTGAATCGGACAATGTCGTCGTATCCGCTGGTCGTAAAAATTCAAGGGTTAAGAATAATCAGTCGCGAGGCTCTATGCGTGCGCGCTGCCCACTGGCCAGTCGTGCTTTTCTCCGTTTTCCCGGTGACTGGCGAAAGGCGAGGGGACGGAAAAAGTGTACGGTTGGTTGGCCGGATCGTGTATACCAAACCATACGGTATAGACAAAACATTTCTCCTTTAAGTTCTTAAACAGTTTGCTAAACGTATGGCATTGTTACGCGTGTACATAGAGTGACGCGCGTAAAAGAAAACACAACCCCTATGTATTTATATTTTTTGCTCCGTTTGCGTACAGGAATTTGATTTGATGATAATTATATACTGATAAAAGCCAATATCTAGATTTTTCATGCTAAATTATATATATATATATATATATAGGTTTTATAAATAATATGCTACTTTTGTTAAAGAGCGAGATGTGTTTTTAGATGTAAAGAGGTAAATGCCTCATTTTCGACGCCTCAACAATCCGCGTGTGACAAAAACTATATCTCTCGGTTGTTTCTCAACGACTTTGCTCTTACCCGCGCGCGATCGAAATTTCAATATTTCAATTATGCATTCTGGCGAAATTTCGAGCCATATCTGAACGTGTTTTTGCACGCAAAAGTTCGAGCGCGATTTGGCCAATCGATGTTTTTTTTTTATTTTTCTCTCGATTTTCTTTACGAGCTTACGCAATTAATTAATTACGAGTCCGATGTTTGAATAATTTACACGACGAATATGCAGCGAGCACAAGACAAATTGCGCGAACTCGCGATCGTCGCGGGTGGAAGTAATCGCCGCTGCATCAATTGCTCTATAAGAATATCAAAGTTTCAAGGTGTACAGTACGATCATAGCTACGTTCTTGAAACAGAGAAACGAGATAATCGATCTTATTCCTTTTCATCGCTAAAATAACTGGGCCTGCAAGCGCGTGACTTTTTTCATAGAATTTCCAATCGGTCGTCAATTGTGTGCATGTGCGTAATTATATAGCACGATTATCGGCTCGTAATCTTCGCGTCAAAACGAACAATTTTGCATTCGATCGAGTCTTCGTCGGATTGGGCGCATCCGATTGACCGCGGCCCGACGCCGACGAGTCACCGTCGATTTGTAAAAATTGACGATAATTCAAAGAGCCCAACGGCTTCGGGCCCCGGATCTTTCGCGAAGCGAGCAATGAAAAGACCTTTGGCCGGTGTATATGATGAGATTGGATTTGAGGCTGGGTATGCGTCAGCCATTTCGTCATTCCGCTTGTCTCCGATCTTCTCGCTCTTTTATTGTTTCGCTGCAATGGACGGTAACTACAAGCGCGTCCTAGTCGGCCCGGATTTTGTACGCTCGGACGTCAATAATTATGGAAAAGCATTATGACAACTGGCTTGCCCGCCTATATATAGCGCGTTCGCGGATCGAGGTCTATATTCACTTGACAATAATTGAAAAACTATACGAATTTTGCAGTCTTACGGTCCATTTGTACGTTCTATTTTCGGCTTCTTCAGAAGCCAGGATCGTCAATAGCGGTTTACGTATAAAAAGGCCAATGTTGGCCTTCGAATGATCTTAACCCCCGAGCTCGAGATCGCGTTCAAGGTCACCAGAAGTCGACTATCCCTCGAAATCCTGGAACGATCCTATACTTGATACTTTTTGTCATTCGCCACATAGTTCTCGATTTATATTTATCAGTTATATAAACCCGTGTCGATTAAAATGGAAAAAAACCTATATTAGATTTATATTAATATCAAACTTTTTAAAAACAAATTTGTTCGTATTCTTCGCCAGTCGACTTTGACGGATAACTTTTTAGATCCAATGAATAATGAAATATTTCTGATTTAAATAAATATATATATATATATATATATATATATATATATATATATAATGTATGTATGTATGTATGTATGTTTAATATAAATAAAAATGCTGAATTTAAGATTTTTAGGAGAACTTTTTAACATATATGCTTGCCGGACTAACTTGGAAAAATCCCATTTAAATTAAGAAGAATTATTCACTACTTGTATATATATATCTAATTATTATAATTCAAATGAAACAGTGTATTGGTGTATAGTATTTTTACTGCTTGAAATGAATTTTTCTTTTTTTACGATCATTCTAAGTGTTTTTAATGAAGGCTGTATTCAGTCATCGATTTTCTCTTCAGATCCGATTTTTAAAGAATTATATATTATTATTTCCAATCGAAATTTAAACAGATTCTATATATTTAACTCAAATATTTATCTGAAATATTTTTTCGTCAACCGAATTGAAAAAATTGCAATAGTAAAACAAGTACATATAGTAAAAAGTTCTTCGTTTCTTAAAGAATATCATAAATTATATTCAATTAGAATTTTTGTGATTATTATAATGAATCTGGTATAATTCAGTTTTGCTTCAAACTTCGAAAAAATATGAATTTATTTTCGCAGAACTTGGAGAGTAAAAATAAGCATCTATTTAAAAAAAAATAACCAATTTTTCATCTACGTTGTCAAAAGTGAAGCTTTTAAAATTAGTAAAATAACTTCGAAATCATTTTCCGCCGTAACATAAATAAAAAAGAGCCTCTTAAAGAAACTAAACTTAAAAATTATATGCTTTACACTTTGAAATGTGTGTGTGTATATATACATTTATACTATAAAGGAGGATATATATCATTATATTTTGAAATTGCACATTAAAATGATTTGTTCTACAAAATTTTTGCCCCATATATAATGGATAACACTATTTATCGAGGAGATTTACAATTTTTAAAAATTATAATAGCAAAAAACGAGCGTCGTTGAACAACCTTACCTAAGCGCTAGATATTTACTTCCGATATTAAAAAAAAAAAAACAGCGTTATCTGTAAGAATATACAGTATTGCGTCTGTGCAAGAAAAGCGCCTCCTCGTACTTATCGTAATAATCTTGTCGAAACAATGATATATTCGCGGAAACGTACGCGGCAATTAGCTATATATATCGTGATTCTTTTCAAATTTTTTCTAATATTGCCCAATAACCTAGATAGCCAATATTCGAATGTTATTAGGGTCCTCGAGGCCTAAAATGGCAATTAGCTTCGAAAATAGAGAAATCCTTTGCCTTTTAACGTTCTGTATAAATATCGAGATAAATCGACGCGAGATATTAAATCGGGTTGTCTTCTCTCCCATTAATCGCGCAATCGATGTATTCGTGCGACGAACAATCTTAGCTTCGCATTCGTTGCGGGTTGATCCGAGTGTAAAATAAAAATCTCGTTCCACGGAGTATACGTTTATACTCTGTATAATACGTTTTCTACAATGTAAATGAATGCCATAAAGCCGATATCTGATATTCGTGGCGCTCAAAATTTCTCGTTTCGATATGAACTTCCGCTGCATCGTTCCGAGGGAACGGGGGAAGATTCATTGTCGTAACGCGGGCGAAAAATTAATTTCCTTTAAAACTTTTAAAATATTAATTGCTCGCGCCTGATGAAATCGACAATCCATTTTGGCCAATTTCTCCGCTGGACGCTGCGTTCGATGCAAAAAGATAGATTTTTCTTAATTATTATACATGCACAAATATATAAGAGCGCGTTCGTAAAATCGTCCTCACAGATGAATGGGTTGATTGAATTAATCGTTATAAATTTGCACACTCGTTACCGCTCGTTAAGATCCTGCCAGTGCCACGCGCGAGCTAAAAGGCTTTTTCTATATTGACACATACATAGGTGTCTGTGTGCGCGCGTGTGTGTGTGTGTGTCATTCGCACTAACAAATTGAGCCTTCATGATCCTTATGTCTGTTGCAATGCTCTCTTACTTTACTCAGATATCCGCGTGGTTAAGGCGTTCAGCTGCAATCAAGGCTCATTTGAATCTTTACCGGCGGTATTATTGCGCGAGAAACGCAACGCAGATCTCAAGTGCTTGCATTAATTTAAGTAATATATATATAACGAAAAAAAAACTTATTCAAATTAACGTATATGTACTATATATAATATAGTACAATCGTTTTGGAATGCACGGTATGTATACAATTTGAAAATAATTTTTACATTGAGGCGAATACATGTTTATCAAGGCGGTATAATTTACAAGAATTATTAGTATATTATTCTTTATATTATACAATAATATTAAGAATAATGTAATATCAGTATGTTATTATTATGAAAAGAATAATATTAGCAGATTATTCTTTTCGTTTTTCTTTCAACACGTATGCACTGCAAATTAAATTTTATTTTTGTGGAAGACGCGTTCACATTCAACTCGTAAGAGTATTTTAATCACGATTCAGAGATTTAATCGCTATTATTTCATCTTTATTTTTGACAATTGAATGGCGGATTTCTGAAGCATATATGCGGCTAATGCTCAACACACACACACACACACACACACACTTTTTTGTTCTCTTCTCACATACACTGTTTTTACTCGCATTATATCAATGTAAATAGATTTAACGAGATGAAACAATTTGCAAATAACGTTCACTTAATTTGCAGTAAGTACAGAGTAAACCACGCACTCTTATCTAATCAAATTGTCATTTATCCAGAGTTTTATTTATTAAATTTACGTGCCTCGATATTGCATGCAAGAGCCATTAAAAGTTTTGTAGTAAAATTCACCCATTGGCGCATGCAGTTACGTTCAGCTTATTGAGAATGAGTTAATGAGAGAGAGAGGGCCGCAGTTCTTCACGAAACCTGGATTTGCTGTGATCGAACGAAATTTCGACCGCTGAGATTGTAACTAGACTCTTTATGCAGATGTGAAGAGCGGCACAGAATACCTTACAAGAAACAATGCCTGGCCCACGTTTGACATGCTCTCCTTGCTAGACGTAATTTTTACAGATCTGTAAAGATTTCTCGAAATTCTCCAATTATTAACGAAATTACTAAAAACCAAGTAATGCCTCGATACATTATCTACGTATACCGATTAATCGAATAAGTCAGTTGTATGTACATAGGAACCTATAGAAAATTTAACAAATGCAATTGATAATCTACGCACTAATCCTCGAGAATACGCGCCTCCATAGTACTAGTAATCTCAAAATCTCAAAAACTGATTTAGCCGATTTTATCGTAATTCGAATGAACGGGGTCGTTGCGTCGATACGTTTTTTTCTCCCTCGAAATCTGATATTTTCCATTGGAACGGTATAAGTCTCTGAAGACGGTTAATCCTCGCATAGCGCGTCACGCGACGATCTAACGAATCGACGCCTCGGTTATTTGGGGAAAAACCAAATTTTATCGACTGTACGGCGAATGCTCAAGAGCGAATAAATTGCATTATCAGTCGTGAATTCTCTTCTTCTAAACAATCGGTATCGAAAAATTCGAATTTTTTACTGCGTGCATGAAATACTGTTAAATCGTTCACTCGCGTTCCTTCCTTCAATAATGCCAAAGTTCGTTCAGTTTTTAGTGAAAACATTTCACTGATTACACGATATGGGTAACTCCGTAAAGGGGCGTGTGATATACGTATATACTAATTTTATCAACAAGAAGCTTTAAAGGGGTTCGTTTCGGCGAATTTAAGCCCAATCCATTGTTAGGCTGTGCATTGTTATCTATTTCCCGCAGATGAAGTGAAGCGATTTTTGTCTCGGATGCATGCTCCTATCGTAAATTACTATACTCGAGCGATCGGGCTCGGAAGCTCAAACTAAACTGTACCCTATATAGGTACAACTAGACGTTAAGGCACCGAAGTACTTCCAATCGAATCCTTATGGACGCGTCTGTTTGGCAAAATATATTTTTCCAATATTCCGCGGAGCGATCTGTGATGGGCGATATTATTTTCAAGTAGATAAAATATTACGAAAAAAAAAAACGAACTCTCCCGTACACTTTATCATTGCGTTGACGCGCGCAATGCGCGGCAATGCGCAGAGAGAATGCAAATCATACGTATACCGATATCGTTCGGTCGACGGTGCAAGGGCTAAATCCCCCCCCCCCGTCCCTCCTGACTGTCATCGGCCGACGATACGCAAATGTGCAAGCTGCAAGAGGAAAAAAATCGAATCAATTAAACGCATGATTGTCTTTGTCTCGGAAATCGATGGATTTTCGGACCTGGATAACTTTAAAATGAAGAAAGGATTCGACGCACCAGAAATAGTTAAGTAATAACGCCGAGATACCGAGGGGCCCTTGAATTTTATACGAGATCCCTTCCCGTGCATCTCTACCATTCGGAGGATTTTTATTTCAAAAATATTACGCAATTTGTTCTTATACATCTTCTGCATTCGTCTATTATTTTATATCAATCCGATATTCATTTGCAAAAAGGTATGTTTCGACATGGCTAAAATAAAATTATCTCCAATTTGTCAATTTGGAGATAATTGACCGATATCTAATGTAAGAATAATTTTTGGCCATTATAATTATTAGTACTTTCTAGATTCATTAATGTAGACATGCTTATATAAATAAATAAATAAATATATATATATATATATATATATATATATATATATATTCATTCACGATCAACTACTTTCACTTGGCCATTTCTAAGTAGGACTCTTCATAAGATTGTTAAATTAAAAAAAAAAAACGGTTTATTGCATTATAATCAATTAGAAATTTGTAACAAAAATGTCACATATTACAAAGTATTATAGATTTATTTCATTGACCAAGATGTAATAGTTTTAGTGTTTTGTGACATAAAAAAAGAATTTCTATTGAAATTCATTGGATTTTTATTAACAAAGAATTATCTCGGCTGCAATTGAAATGGGAGACTATATAAAAGAATCAAATAAACTTTCATATTTTCTTTACTGCAGTGTTTATTCGGTGATATAACCACAATTTTATAATTACTTTATAAGTGAAATAACGATGTTGTATAAATTGTTATAAATGTTATATAAAATTCATCAGTTCTTGCAAATGCACAAACGCGCGGACATCAATCTATATATATATATACACGCGCATACTTCTGGTCAACAAACAACTATATATAAACCGCTTGCTTAGATATTCTTATACCCCATTTGAACTGTCCCTTATTCCAATGCAAATAAACAGTAAGGTGCACCACCGAGACGAGGGCGCCGCAGTCTATCCCCTCGCGCTACTATTTACACCGCAAAGTGACTATATATATATATATATATATATATATATATATATATATATATATACCACGCGCGCGCGCGCGCGCGTATGTGTGTGTAAGCGTGTATGTACGCATAGATAAAAATCGTTAATTTTATCCTGAATCATACATTTGCCGGTTTTGTACCGACTCAATATATCCTCTCGACCGATCAAAAGTTTTGGACGCGCGCGTTCCGAGTCGCACAAATCCAATAATAAATCCCGTCCGAGAATTGGCACAAATATGCCTGAGCCGCGGCCACGCTGTATAGCTGTCGAGAGCCAGAGAGGCACAGAGAGAGAGAGAGAGAGAGAGAGAGAGAGAGAGAGAGAGAGAGCGCGAGGCAGTCAGAAAGACAGGGCGGGAGGAAGGCGCAGCAGCATATCTCTCGTCTAGGGCTGAAAATTCGCTCTCTCGCGCGCGCATATATATGTATCTATGTATGTATGTATGTATGTATGTATGTATGTATGTATGTATGTATGTATGTATGTATGTATGTATGTATGTATGTATGTATATGTATGTATAATATATATATATATATATATATATATAACCACGACACGGCGACAAGAGCAGCAGCATCCTTCTCCCCCCCCCCCTCCGGAATTTCGGCCCGCGTGCAGCGGAGCGAGTGCGAGTAAATTTCTCGCGTAGCGCTTTTTGCTATGCGGGGCTGACCCGCCCGTCGCCCGGGGGAGGAAGGGGGGGAGGGGGACCGCGCTACTGCTATCTTTAGCCGCGTCATTCTCGTCGACGAGCGAGCGAGCGAGCGAGTTAGCGCGCCTCCGCGCCAACTACACATCGCGGGCACTGGGTACTCACGACGCGGTAATTTATTTATTTTTTTTTGTCTCGTTTCTCACGCACTCGGTCGTTTTTTCCGCTCTGCCCTTCTCTGCGCTTTACCGAGAGCTTAAGGAGCCATCGGCACGTCGCGCGGCGATTGCATTTTTCTCCTCTCGCGCATCGGCGATCGGCTCGCGCGGCCCGCCCGCGGTACGCGTTCGTCGCGCGCGAATGGGGCACGGCGCGACGGGGCAATGCCGAAACTCGCTTGATAAATGTATAATGAATTAATTCGTGAAAAACCCGGCGCCCGACGCGTGCACGTCCATATTACGATATCATCCGTGCATTATATGGTTGGGGCGTCGGTTCGGCCGGGACAAAGGGCAGTTTCCGTGAAGGCAGCGGGGGAGGGGAAAAAGACGCGAGTGCGCGTGTATACGGATATAGAGAATCGGCAGACGTCCAAAAGTGTCGCGCTCGTCGGCGCGCGCCTCGTCCACCAAAGTCGAGAAGGGCAATAAGATCGAACGCGTTATGGAGCTTTTATAAGAGGGACATCTGAAGTTTCTCGGGTCTGCCGTGCCTCTCTCTCTCTCTCTCTCTCTCTGTCCCTTTCGTCCTCTCGAACGATGCGACGGTTTTGATAACTATGATGTTGAACGGTCGTCAATGCGACTGAGAGCGAGGTGTGAAGTAGAAATTTATGGGAGGCTCATAAATTCTTGCATACAAAACGTCAATTTTGATGTACAGTGAGAAACCGTCTGTAATTCCACCGAGGAATTTGGTCCGATAACTCTCTGACTACTTTCAAAATGAGCTCTGCAAAGTTTTACGTTCTATAACTTGCTGTTCCAATTCCAAGATGCGCGACACTCTCTTACTTTCGGTCTCGTGCTTTATTCTCGTGCTTTTTCTCCTGACAAAACCCTAATACAATTTAGTAGCAGAAAAATCTCTCTTAAATATAGTCATGAATATTTTCCATCGTCGCTGTCGTATTTAATTTTTAACGAATCCAAACGTAACCGAATTTTTTTTCTTTTACAATCTTCGCTTTTCTTGCGCAGCTCTTGGAGCAAAATTTTTATATCTCTATGAATTCTATAACAAAACTACGACTTTCCGCTAATTATTCCAAAAGAAAGCAATGCTCCGCTGTTAACAAATTTTCTCCCAAGAAATTTTCGCCATATTTGAGTAGATAAACATATACACGTAAACGCGTAAGCGAAGCGTTGGAAAATTCATGTGAAACGGACGATGGATCGATTACTAATCAACTCACGCTAAAGGCTAAAACGTGCGTTAAAAGTGTCTTCTTCTCTCGCTCGCAGAATGAAATGTCCCCCCCCTCTCTCTCTCTCTCTCTCTCTCTCTCTCTCCATCTCTCTCTCTCTCTTTCCCTCTCGCTCTCTCCCTCTCTCTCTCTCTCTCTCTCTCTCTCTCTCTCTCTCTCTCTCTATATATATATATATATATATATATATATATATAACGCAATGACGCAATCAATGTATATCTAGCAGTCTTTTTCGAGGTCTTTTTCGTATACATATAGTACGCATGTTCCCCCTCTAGACCCTCTCCAAGGTCAACTCTTCGTGTGTTGATTCGATACATATATACATACGGCCAAAAAGAAAATCCCCTCGCATATAATATACATATAGCGCCTTAATGCTTACATGCACACACACACACACACACACACACACACACACACACAAAATCGCTAATGCTTGGGGGTGCACAATCAAATTGAGGCGTAGTTAATTTTCCCCCTCGCTATTTCCCAGCTCTGTATGAGAAGCCTTCGTGTATTATACGATATATCGTGCTTATGCCTCATGTATTAATATATTTAGACGGTGTAATGACGTACCAAAAAAAATTCAAGGTTACCATATTATAGACAAGTTAGAAAAGGGGAAGAGGAAGTACATATACATATAGACACAAAGAGATTTTACCCCTCCGCGCCATATATATATAATATCTAATATCCCTGGATGATGGACGGAGTGCTGACGCCCGCACACGCACTTTTCCTTTCAATCGTTGAGGCAATATATGTAAGGATTTATCACAGTTGATCCTATAGATCCTTCAAAATTTGATATGCTGTTAATGAAACGGAAACGATAATATAGTACAAAATTCAAGAACTTTTGTGGGGTATTTTAAGAGTTAAGTGTTTTTAATTTAATACGGCGTTTTATGAGAAAATGAAAAAGTTGGAGTAATTTCTCGGCTTCCTCTATCAAAATAAGTACATTAGTTTCGGTCTGGATGTTTTACAGTATCTGCAGTAATAAATAAATATCTCAGAAATACATATATCTTTTCATATTTAATATTCACGGGATATTCTTTAGAATATCGAGTAAAATTACAACCATCAGAAATGATATTTATTACCTAGTAGGGAAACGCGGTATCCTTATCCGGTGCAATTGGAGAGGTCGCAATTGATCGAATGAGATTTTACGGTTAGGAGAGCAGGCGAAACTGACTAGCGAAACTTGGACAAAAACAAACTGCCGAAAAAAATTTACTTATTGTTCGTAAAAACGTGAAAAAAAGAGTTGTTTTTTCTAAATTGTGCTTCTGTATCCATATATATATATATATATATATATATATATATATATATATATATATATACTCGTTTCACCAAGAAAGATCCACGAAAAAAAAATCGGGAACTTTTACTCTTACCGGTCATATACGTATACCAGACCCTTCCGTAAACTGTGCAGGATGCATTTGAGAGAACGCGCTCGTCCTTAAAATAACAACTTTGCCCTGTACGTATTTGATTATATATATAATTATACAATAAAAAGCACACGCGTGAAATCGCGTGCCATTTGTGCGATACGATACGATCTCTTACTCCGATGAGAGATCCTCGAAGAGCTCGATGAACGCGGAGGACCTGAAGGCGCGTCGGTGACTCCTTCAATAGCAGTTGGGACAAACACCAAGTATTTACTTCTTATCTTATATATAATTATCTTAGATATTATTATCTTATATAAATAAGCGAGTGGCGGAAATTTTACCGAAAGACCATTTGATAAAAATTTTTTATTCTTTAAAAATATTTATTATTTTTCGATCGGTTTGACTTTACAGCTACATGTCACTACATATTTTTGTAAGTAGATATAAAGTAAAATCAATAACTTTTACAGTTTAAGAAAGTTTCTTGAAGTATTTTCTTTATATTATAAGGATAAAGTAGCTCTTCTTATTATTTTTTTATATTTCATATTTTATAGAAAAAACTTATATTTCCTATGAAACCAATACAAATTAACACTAAAAATGTTTATTCAATAGAGGATTAAAAAATGGTTTAAAATCTACCAATCTCTTTTGTTAGTATTTAAAATAAGAATTGTACTTGATAAAAGCAAGATTGTCGTTTTTAATTAAATAAGAAGAGTTGTTTTCTTAACAGAAATGTTTGAGTTTGTTTTAGATTTTAATATACTTCACTACCATGTAACAATAATTCTAAAAGCATTCGTCAAAAGTTCTTCGATAAAGCAACAAAAATTTCGCCGGTATTTTCAAATACTTCCCTATCGTAATAAAAATGTGCCCTCGGAAAAGCCTCATTTTTCAATAATGGAGAGACGAGTAAAGATCTCACATTTTAAACTTACAATTTTTAACGAACAGCGGTGGCACGTGGCTATACGGGTTTATAATACAGATAAATTTTTTTCAAGCAAATTATTTTCTATTTGGTCTTAATTAAAAAAAAAACTTTACGTTTTCTTTTAGATACTACGCTTTTGTAATAAAAAAAAAGTAAATTTTTACGCAATAAAAAAAATCTTCGATCGTACAAGCTGCAATAAATGCAGTAACTGCGGCTTCCTAAAAGTAACGCTTCCTAAATTTGCTCATATACTAAACGCGCACGTAAGAGCTCTTTACTTGGCAGTGACTTTCGCTTCTATATATAAGATAAGATAGTCGTGCATATGGATCGAAAATAGGTCCCCGACACGTTAATCTTTTTACCGAAGATAGAGAGAGAGAGGATCTTTTGTCCCTTTCTCTCTCTCTCTCTCCCTCTCTCTCTCTCTCTCTCTCTCTCTCTCTCTCTCTCTCTCTCTCTCTCTCTCTCTCTCTCTCTCTGACCTCTCCTACTCGTAAAACCACAGCGCTTCCAGTCTAACTTACGATTCTGATTCAAAATTATAGGTCATCAGCGCATCAGTGTCTTACTTTTTTTCTCCTCCCGATAGGACCGATCGCTCTATATATTTTTTCCGTGACTGGATCTTTGCGGCTCGGCATCGGTTGCGTCATTTGAAAACTTCCGCGAGAAAGCATCGACCATATTATCTTCGACGGAGGCCTTTATGGCTGTATGTGTGTGTGTGTGTGTGTGTGTGTGTGTGTGTGTGTGTGTGTGTGTGTTGCGGGTGCGTGTACGTTACTATGTCACAAGATCTATTTTTTCCTCGTTTTCTGTTTGATCGTGAACGCGGCGGATGGCGGCGGTGGCCGTTTAGCCCGCGGTGATCGCGTAACCGCGACAGTGCGGTTTCGTCGATATATATATACTTTTTCTATCTCGGTGATTTGAACGAAATTTAAAAACTAGCAGAACGTATAATATATACCGTCGCTCTAAAGAGTTGAGGATCAATAATTACTATACTTGATTTTAACGAGAGTTGTTACTTACAAATTATTAATCTGATTATAAGGCTGGGTAAAAGGTATTCATCAGATTGTAGCGGGAAAACTTCCATATATTACTCGAATGCTTTGGATTATTTACCTTATATATATATATATATATATATATATATATATATATATATATATATATATATATCTATATATATAAGCGTATCGCCAGAACCTTCAAACGTCTTATTGTTTGGAAGATCAGCGCTGCGCAACATCAGAATAAAAACCACATTTCCGATTGATAAATGCCCTGGTAGACTGCATTCCATTTTTCAGGTATAAACAAGGAATTTTCAAATGAAGCTACCTAATAGCAGGGTATCTGTGTTCGGCAGTAAATAGGAATGCATGTAACGTTTTTTACGGTCATTCCGGCCGATTTATAGTTACATTTTTTCAAGCTATTGTTTCGGTATTTAAGGCCTATAATAATTATCTTTTTTCGTTTCGTATCAATGTATTTTTGGTTATATTAAAATTTATTTTAAAACAAGGTTAATCGAGGTATAATCTATAACCTAGCAAAAAAATTGATATCATTATTATGCTTACTTATATAAATTCATTGACTTCAATCATTATTTTAATTAATTAATTATAAATGTTTATCAAGTTCATTCCGAAAATTTTGAAGTAACTTATACATCTAAATATATATTCAACGCATCGACAATAGCTTACACATTCGTATAGAATATATGTTATACTTATGTGAAGTGATATTCGGGCTTATGTACTAATCAAGTTAATGTTTTACCACTTGCGGGAATTTTAAATCACCAGACATGCCGTATGTACACTCTCCATAAATTCAAGTTACGAATTAAAATTATGAACTCAACATGATTTTTAATTTAACCAATTAATTTAATTTATAAAATTTAAAAAATTTCAAATGATATTATTTATTTTATAAATAAATAGAGTAGAATTTCTAATGAACAACCAACCATTGGAGCCGGTATAAGACATCAAATAATAATATTTTTTATTGAATTGCTTCATGCGAAATTTTGATGATGTTAATGATATCAAAAAATAAAAGGAAAGTATGTCCAAAAATAATTTATTACGTATAATTTTTAAGATGACAAAATCGAAAGAAAAACAGACTTTATTTTCAGTTTGTAATTTTTTAACATTGTTAGTTTCCGTATCTTATGGTTTTTCTTTTATTAAATCAACATCATAATGTTATAATATTATATAAAATTAATTGTGAAAGAAATTGTTCATTTACTAACCAGAAACAAGGTTCAAAAGAACCTAGTTTCTACCTAGTTTTTAACTAGTTTTTAAACCTAGCACAAATCCTTTATGCAATACCTACAGTCGTTGTGCTGCGAAAGTTATACAACGATCTCAAGATCGTTCCATTATCCTCGAGTAGTAACTGTTATAACGGTCGAAAAGTAAAATCGACATCCGGTGCCGAGCAGCTTAAGCCGTGGCGATTCTCGATTTAAACTAAATCTAAACTTACGCACCAATGACCGCCGCGGAAACGTTCATGTTTGGCAGTATACCTTAGGTCTCTCGCGCTAGTTTTACGCATTCGAAACGTACTAAATCGCTTTCCTTATTGGAATCCAGTAGAAATCAGTAATCTAACGAATATTTTGATAGCAAAAATCTACTGTATTCCATTTTTTCATTTAACATATATTGGCGCACCAAATGAATATATTATATATATATGACTTGCCTGCCAGCGAGCTAAGATTCAAAATAATGCACGGTATGCTAAACACGTAGCTTTTACGCACCTACGCGCCGAATCAAATACCGGGGATTCAGCTAATTTACGTCTTCGTTTGGAAACGCTCTAAATTGCCATGCGCTCGAGCTATGCAGCAGCCCGTGGACAATACGTGACTCGTTCCTGTCTCACCTTTATTATGGCAATTTTCTAAAGTTTTGCATTTAAGTTATACGCACGTTTTATTCGTATGTACAAGTTTCAACAAGTAAATTACTAAAAAAGGAAAACCGATTATCAAGATAATTCAAATTAGACTATTCGCAAAGGCAAGTAAAGCGATTTACAGTTTTGCCGTCGGGCAATAAATTTTTATTGTTTTTCACTTTGAACTTCCTCTATTATAATCGAAACACTGATAATCGAAACCGATCCGAACAGATTTTTCGAAGAACCTGTGATTTGGAACACCCGACGTCGATTCCGAAACCTATTCGATTTTTATAAGATTGTTCAAATACTAAAAAATATTAATTTTCTTTCTCCATAGCTTGTTCTATTAATTATTTTCGCTACTCTAACGCGTTAACATCTATTCTTACTTTATGAGAGTTTGTTTCGGATTTTACCCAAATTTACTTTGACAACATTCGTCAATTGGATTTTTTTTTAAATCATTACAAGTGGGACATTATCTAAATTAGTAAATATTATATCTCATAAATTAAGTAATTCGAGATTTCAGTCACAGACATGATTTTGAGTTTGAATTTTGTCAGCTGCTGCAGTCGATACTAAATGCCAAATCAGAAAGGAAATTCCTAGGCGTATCTTTTCTAGTAAAATTACGATGAAGCACGTTGAAGTTTTTGACAAGGTCGAATGAAAAATTTTCTACGCAATCCCCACCATCAATATTGTAAGCGTAAATGTTATCGATTACGAAATTATTGAATATCTTTATTGAAATAATGTAGTAAAAATCATCCATTTCAAAGACTCCCAAGCTCCTTGGCTGTATGCGAAAATACGTCACGGTCCAGCAAAAGGATCCATTCAAGGCTTTATACAGAATATTGCAACAAAAGAAACACGCAGTGCGACTTGCAGTGAAAAAAAGGTATTTTGTATTATTCTCAAGAATTTTTTTTTAAAATTGTTTCACGTATGTTTTAAACATTACTTTATACTAAGTACAACGCCCTTTTTTCAAGCATTGGCTTAAGATTCTTTTCAAAATTTATACAAACGTTTATTGTTCTCAATTAATTTTTAACCCTTCCTACGTAAGAACAAATTGTTAAATTAATGTACCCGTATCGTTTTACTCTTTTTAATCGCTATATACGTAGATCCAATCCGACATCTTGAAATCGTGTAAAGTTTGCATGTATAATGAATTCAATGCGACAGACAATTGATTTACGGGGACAGAATACAAAAAAAATTTTAGCGTTCCATCTAAAGTAGGAAATAATTATACGGCACTTGAATTCCAAAATCAGTGGGTGCTCGCGTGCGCAAAATTACACACACGCACGAGCTTCAATTCGATTCGGTATATATATATATATATATATATATATATATATATATATATATACAACGGCGCAATAATATAAGGAAACCGCGTGCGTCGCGTCGCGTCGCTTCGCGCGCAAGTTGAACACTTTCAATGGTCGTGGCTTTTTCGCGGGCGCGCGTTAAAGATAATGCGCGCGTCCTCTCTCACAAGGTGACAATACATTCCAAGGAGGGAAAGGTCCATTATATCGTTTCGGGTGATCCGGACTTCCTCTCTTTATCCTCCCAATGGGCATTGTAGGCTTGGCGTCAAAAGCTACCTCCATGAGCGCGCGCGCGCGTGTGTGTGTGTGTGTGTGGAGCGTGCTTTTATTGGACTAATGCTGTTTCTGCTACCGCTGCTGATATTCCTACTACTACTACTACTATTATTACCACTAGTACTACTACTACTAGTAATACCAAATAATAATAATAACTCATATTAATGACATCGATAATAATAATAAATAATTAATACATAATAAATAATAAATAACAACAATAATAATAAATATAATACGAGACGCGACGAATGTACCCGTTTTAATCGCCCATCCTACAAATTATTTGATTTTTCATTTAACTCTTATAACAGCTAAAATTATATATTTAATTAGCTACTGGAGTGATACGCGTGCCAGTTTTATCCCCCCTCTCTCTCTCTCTCTCTCTCTCTCTCTCTCTCTCTCTCTCTCTCTCTCTCTACCTCACTTTCATTGCCTCTCTCCTCTTCCCAATCGGTGAACCGATCGTTTACGATCTGTTTTAATTTGGCTCAATCGCCGCGAGTTGAGCGCGATTAAGAATGCTCAACTCGAAACGATTCGGTGGCTGAAGTACGAATAAGCGCGATTCGAGCGAGACGAAAGAGGGAAAAAACAATCGCCCGGATATTTTGAGCAGCTTTCTCTCGTTTAACTACAATAGCGACAATTGATCCTACGCTGATTTTATATTGCGGCGCAATTAATTGAAATTTCATCAGTGCTTTTTTGTATGCATTAGTGTGGGTATCGGTCTGCTGAATTTTGAGCCTCGATGTAATTTCACGCAAAATATGACATTTTCAATATCGGACTGAGATAAATTTGTAAAATTTACGCGGTGGATAAATTTCTCTCTCTCTCTCTCTCTCTCTCTCTCTCTCTCTCTCTCTTTCCTATTTCTCTCTCCTATCTCACTCTGCTTCCAGTACTCAGAAATTCTGTGGTCTTTTTACGGTCCTTATTTGTTCGTATTTTTTCTTGCCTTGCGTCCTTCTGCAAATCCGTACAGGCATTAATTAATTACGTTTTATAAGGAGTTTTAAGTACGTAATGACGAAACAGTCCTGCTCATATATATATATATATATATATATATATATATATATATATATATATATATATATATTTACGGAGGAGTAAAAGAGAGCGAACGTCAACGCTTCTATTTATAGCAATACATCGTCTAATACGTATGAGAGAGAGAGAGAGAGAGAGAGAGAGAGAACTTTTCGGCTTGGAACATATCTTGGTACTTGTTCCTATAAGCGTGGTTCTTTTTTGACGTCACAATTTTCGTGCAAACCCTTAGTCTATAAATAGTTTGTAGAGAGAAACAGAAGACGTAACTCTCTATACATATCTATCATGAATATTCATATATAATAGAATAGATTTAGAGACTGGACTTAAAAATCTCATACTTGTAAAGAAATGACGAAGCTTAATTTCTGCGAATTTTTCGAGGACTTTTCGCGCGCGCTCCCAAAATGAGCTGCCATGGCCTCCGAGACTCTTAATTAACTCCAGGTTTACGATTTCTTCTTTTTTTTTTAATATAAATTAAACAACAAAAATGAACTGTCATTTACATAAAAATGTTTTAGCCGTGACACGTCGCGCTACACCAACCTAAATTCCATCATATTGAAAGAAAAATGCCTCATGAGATAAAAAAGAAAACACTAACAAACAAAACAAAAATTAGCTACGTCGTATCTGAACGGTACTATTTTCGCTTCGCTCGTTCTTCTCTTAAAACGCGGAAATAGATTTGTGTCGAAGCATCGCTCTTGCTTACGAGATTATTTATTTATATACATAGTTGCAAATAAAGGGTTATTGAGGAGGCAAAATTGACAACTACATATATATATAATATAGTATGCCATCTCTGTCGCGATAATAAAATTACGATGGTATGTATTATTTTGAAATTACACAGCGCGACGAGTGCGCGCGCCTGATGAATACCGCTCGTCGGCGTTAAAAGATAAGGCGTTGTATACGTGTTCAAAACCTTATCGGTGCATTATATATATATATATATATATATATATATATATATATATATATATATATATATATATTAGATATCGCGAGAGCCGACTAGGATTTTTGCAATTACATATTCGTCACTCCTGCATCAGCAGCCCGCGCGCCACTTTATCGGTACAATTAATTCCAACGTAATTAACGCGTTGATAATTCGCGCGGTGTTCGAGCGCGTGCACGCCCATACACCGGACTATATACTTCTATATATAAACAGAAAAATGTTGAAAAGAGAGAACGGAGGAGACGTGCACGCGGATGAGGTATTGTGCGGACGATTATATATCCCCGATATAATTGTCGACAATCCGATTGTTGGGGCCGATATTGAAAAGATCGTAGAGACAAAAATATACGCTGATTCAGCGCCTGTAGCTTCTAGCAGAATCACTAAAGGTATAATAAAATAAGGGTTATTTTGGCAATGTTTTGCGATATACTATAATAGCTTTACGTATAATATACTTGAATCAATGTCAGTCGCGCTTTTGCTTCATTTTGCGCGTGAAAATTTCGAAAAGTTGATGAAGATTAGCGATGAAAATCTGCGAACGATTAAAAAGTAAACTTTCATTTAGATATATATAATTCATATTAGTCGAGCCTTCTTCGGATTATTTAAAAATAAAAAGAACCGATTGTAGGCCAAATATGGTAATTGTGTAAATGTTGAGCGTGGCCGTAATAGAATAAGAATTTCATTGGCAATGAAACGTGATTTTGAATTGGCAATCAAAGAAGTTTTTCATCATTTAGGGATGAATAATGATTTTCGTTGTTAATAATTTTATAACAATTTATATAGAAAATCATGTTTATTAATATACTTTTGTTGATATATGCCTTTTTTTCAAACTTCATATTGCAATATTGATATAAAATCTCTGTGATACATTCTTATTATTAACGTAATATTACTTTTCTTGATAAAACTGACAATTTATCATATAATCTGATGAAAACGTCGGTCAATGTCACGAGATTCAACGAAATCATTCTGATTACTATTAAACGTGGAATAATTCCAATGAACATTATCGTTGATTGGATAGAATATTTCTGTTCTACATGTATTAAACCTAAATAATAACTAACTTACGTTGTATTTTACTCTTCCATTAACTGGAAATTATAGTTGTACGAAGTTTCTTAAACTCGACATACACTGAATCAAGCGTGTCAAAAAAAAAAAAAAACAAAAGTGTATTCGAGCGACGAAATTGATTTTTAGCACAGATTTGTTTATGGCATTCAAGAAAAAAATTGCTCCTTCCACAACTGATTGAAGGTTAAAATTTTTTTAAAATTAGCGAAATCAATAATAATGAAAGCGTTCTCTTTCATTTTTTCTACATCGCATACCGTGGGATTTTGTAACTATTCTTCAACACCTGCATACACGTAGAGTTTTACACACACACTGACGCGAACATATGGGCTACACGTTTATTGTTCATTATGATACAAGACACTTGTTTCAAAAGGTATAATTTTTAACAATAAAGGCGACCTAATTGAGAACTACTCGATCGGTCAGCCAATTGCTCTCGTGATTTCAAAATCAGATCGTAGTTTTATTTTCTTTATTACCGTTAAAAATTGTGAGCTAACATTTAATCCACCGATTGCATTTTAAATATCTTCATTCACTTCAATTCCATCGAGTGTTTTTCGAAAGACGTTAGAATAAAGTGTAACACACTGCTCTCATTTTTTTTCCTCTACACGAACTTTGGCCGAGACTTTGGCCTATCCAAAAACTATTTTTATCCGATTCTATTTCAAGCTGCGCCTGAATCAAGTTTGAGCATATATACATATCTATATAATAAACTTGGCATATAATAATAATTCACGATAGAAATAAGAAAATGTGTGTTGGTAAATATTGTGCGCATCGGTGTTAAATATAGAGAATGATTTTGATATAGAAATTATCGAAATGCACGCATCGACGCGTCGGCCCTTTAAATCGTTAAATCCCTTCCAAATGCTCAAAATCACAATTAACGTCTCACGAGGCTCTCGAGCTTTTTATACAATAGAATGCTTTAAAAAAATATAATAATACGTATCCGCAATAAATTTACGTGTCGGAAATGATTAAATCCGTCGTCCGACGTAAATCCGTTTCGAGGAAGTTAATTTTGTCACGAGCCCGCGAGAGCTCGTGCAAAAAGGCTCTTTATGGTGGCCACTTTAGGCAACGCCAAGTTATGAAAGAGCGTATGGAAAAAATTTTATTTCACAAACTTTGCATAATGCGAGTGCAAAAATTCTGGTGGTTTTTTTTTCTTTCTTATTGTGCAATCGTTTAAGAAATCATGGCTGGTTAACGGTCGTGCATTAGAGAGAGTTTATTGTTGGTGTTTTTTCTTTTTTTTTGTTGTTTCATTTTGACTATGCAAAAATCGCCGCAGCCTAAAGTATCGATTTAACGCGTTGCCATTAAAAAAGAAAATGCCCGGAATCGCGTTAAGTTTAATCTTTTGCTATAATCATTCTCGTCATCGTGCCTCCGCTAGAAGGAGCCAGAGTATAAGTATATTAAGAGACGGCACATATAAATCGATGATAATCAAAGTCTCGAATAATCAAAATACTCATTTATTCTGGAAGCTCGTTTGATCGATGTATCGCTATTGATATTAATGCACCAATCTAACGCTTCGCGGGTTAAATCTTAAAGATAATTTATATAGTTATATAACTCCTAGTCTATAGCATTTAATAACGACATGTTTATTAAACTGTACCTGTACTAATAAATGTAGGATAAACGAAAACTGCTATCATTTCATTAACTTCCAAATCAACAGAAAATCATTTACAGAATAAAGAGAAATTTAATTTGATAACGATCGGCTATACAATTCGACATTTATAGTCATGTTGGCAACCAAATTGAATCGATTCACTGAATCCGAGTCCATTAGTAATTTTCAAAAAGAAAAAAAACTGAAGCTATTCGTTAATAAATTTTCCAAGAACGTGTATTATTTCGATGGTATACAGTAATTTGACCGAATACATTTTCGAAGGGATCTGTACGGTGTTCTGGGTATACTGTGATCTCTGGGTTTTTTTTTCCTCTAGAAATGATACGTTTCCTCAAAAAATATTTCAGATGTAGGCAACAATGTACGCAATAATGTTCCGATATTTGATAAGGAGGAGTGGATTTTTTTAATTCAGTGCAACGTATTGTCTTGCGTACCGCCGCACCAACGCAACAACAACAATATTTGCGATCCCCGCGGAAAATGAAAACGTTATAACTTCGTCATTTTACTCTTGTTATTGTCGTTTACCGTAATTTCTCGAGCTTGACAGATGATTGGTCAAATACACAAAATACGTAATGGAGAAAGATTTTCTTTTTTTTTTCTTTTACTTATTAACAAAGAGTCAGATCGCATAGTGTGTTAAAGGACGCTAGATAAACGTCGCTGTCCGTTGCCTTGCTGCAACAGCGTCCGTAACTCGCTAAACCTTGAATGTCAATACGCACGAAACCTTCGCCGGGCCGCGCGACCGGCACAAATCGGCGCCGGCCGTCGAGCGAATTCCAACCGGTTCGTACATAAATCCTCTAGCGCGATCGATCGGGATCGAGTGTACTTCCTTACGGTCGGCCTGTTTTTTTTTGTTTTTTTTTTTGTTTTTTTTACGAATCCCTATACAGCGACTCCTCGTAAAAGCAAATTAAATCCTCATTGTATCCGGAAAGAGAAAAGCTTAATGTCGATCCGCGGAAATCCGGCGCGCGCCGCCGCCGCTCCGACGGCGATTTTCAGACCTGCTGCCGCGGTCGCGTTTCCCCCGTTTCGACCGCCGATTCTCCCGCCTCCGCGTGCGACGCGTCAACAACGGGCCCTCGGTGCACCCGCTCGGCGAAAGCGGCCGCAATTACGCAGAAGAGAGAAGGCGGTAGGCATGAGGGGGTGGTGACAAAAAAAGACGGGGAGAGCGGTAGGACAAAAAGGAAGCACAGGAAAAACTTACGACGCTTTTGGGAACGCTCGTAAAACGCGGGCCGGGCGCACGTGCGCGCGACTTTCGTCGCTCGCCCGCCCCCACCACCCTCCCCGCGCAACTCCCCTCCTATGCGAATTTCAATGCTCGACGATCGCACGAAGGGAGAATCGGCCGCGAGTCGCTTTTCCACGCGAGGAATTTATATTTATATATACATATATATATATATATATATATATATATATATATATATATATATATATATTGTTTATGCAGTATTCTTTATTTACGTGTCTACTACGCGTCGAGAAATTTTTCCGCAGGCACGGATAAATCGGATCGCCGCGCGCCCGATAGTTATCTCGCGCGATGCCGCGCGCTCTCGTTTGCCTTTCTATGCCAGATACATGCATATATACATATCAACATGCGCACGCGCGCGTGCATGCGCACCGATATGATATTATGCAGCCATGGCCATATGATAAACAATGGTTCAGCGCTAATGTATATATAGCTGATGTGCGATCCTGCAATATAAATATGAAGATACGCGGTATTTTATTAGAATATGTGTTTTAATAGCAAAGTCGCATGAAAATTAATTAATTAATAAATAAATATTTAATTTTTAAAACATTACGCCGAGTTTTTGGGCTCGAAAAATGTTCTAGTGAAAATCATACCGTCCAGTAATTTAATCACAGACTATAAAAATGTAAAAAATTACCATAGCCTTTTATGGGCAATAAATTTTACTAGATCAACGGTCAATTTTCAAATTTTTGCTTACAGAATTTTCGAGAAAGTATGGTAATCTTTTAGATTTTTACAGTCTGTGATGAACTTACTGACTACTATTGTAATTATTGTAGTAAATTTTTTAGGTTATAAATCTTGTTAGAAAATTTATAATTAAGTATTAAGAAAATAAAACAAATATTTCAAAAACTAAAGTTTTTAACATGATTTCTATTTAAAAAGCATATATATATATATATATATATATATCTCCATATATTTACAATATATCATTTGAATTCTACGGCTGTAATCAGTGCGTGGCGGACGCGCGCCAGCGAGCTGCACACGCGCACGCGCCGGCAGCCAGCCTGTTCAGGCAATAATATTAATATATATATATATATATATATATATATATATATATATATATATATATATATATACACACAGAAGGTCTGGTATAGAGCCAGACGAGGAAGTGGTGATTTTTGAGGGCAATCGCGTTATCTCTCTTTTATAATCTAATACGGTGCGCGCTCATTGACGGAGCGCCGCAGGACATTGAATTCGCGCGAAGCCACGCGACTAGAATATACATATATATAACTTACGAGGGCAACGATATTTTAGACTACAGGTGAATCGTGATTTGGATAAACTTCTCGGATACATCGTGGGAGTATGTACAGAATCTGTGTCAAATAATATATTTGTACCAGAAAAAAAAACCGCCAATAGTAATTTTAAATTTATGGGATACTGAAATATATATATATATATATATATATATATATATATATATATATATATTCAATGTCGGCGATTACGCGGCTGAATTCTTACGGCAATTCTGGACTTCAATCTGGACTTTCTCCCGCGCTTTTCTTTTTTTTTTTGCTTTTTTTTCTTTTGCTTCGCCACTTTCCGTTAAAAAACTACGGTAAAGCGGGAGCTCGGTCTACTGTTCGCCGCGCGCTCTTTCTACCCGGCGGCCGAGACCGCGAGACGGCGGACGACGCGCGCCCCGGGCTCGTATCCACGGCGTGCACGATACGTCTCACACCGGCGTTAATGCAATAATCAATCGCGCAGCGACGCCGCGCACTTATCTGCACCGTAATCTCGGAATTTTTGCGCGCCGGCTTATTTGCCACGCAATAAATGTAAAACGGCATTCTTATATCGTTGCTTTATATAATCGCGATACGCGCTCGCAGATTTTTATGGGAGCAATCGACGCTGCCGCTGCCGAGACACCTTTTCTCTGACGAATTTCTTATTTCGCGTATGAAATCCGTCAGTCGTGCGTAATACAGCGTAGTAGAGAAATATAAGCAGAAATCTATTATATCTATTATAAGAAATGAAAATATAGAGCACCGGGAAATTATCGAAGATTTTTATATTTTGTCAAGTAGCTCGGGCATACATCGTTGCTTTGAATTACTTTTTCAGATAAGAATGTTGAAAAACAGTCTTGTAAATTATATTTAAAATAATAACCTGTACACCTATAACCCGCTGTTCAAAACGATCTTTTTCCATTTTCCAGTCGATAACTAAATGAATATGTAAGATTTATCACTGTTATATATATATATATATATATATATATATATATATATATATATATATATACAGCTGTAATCTAATTTAAGCTTTAACATGGAAAATTTAACGCGACGAACCGACCAGGGCGCGCGCTCGTTCGAATTATGAAATTTCAAAAATAGTATGAATATATATATATATATATATATATATATATATATATATATATATATATATATAGCTAGTGTGCAGAGCGCGGAACCTGGCGGAACACAATATATTGTATACTTTTGACAATGTGCCACGTAAAACAAGAGCGTCCGCGCGGCACAATGAAGATATTAAGCGCATTTTTCCCGTGTACAAGGGGTTCAGTGAACTCGTTCTTAAAATCACACGATGTTAATATACGCGCGGGTATCTGCGATGTTAAAACTTTGCAGTTTTTTTCCTGTTAATTGTATATGATAAAAATATATATAACGGTAATTTAATCGATGAATATAAAACTGATCGTTTTCGAGCACATACTTTCAAAAATAAAAACAATTCTTCAATCGAGGTATCTATATACCCTTAATCGACAGACTGAGATAAAGAAATATAATATTCGCATGTGCAGCGCTTGAACTGTATATATATATATGTGTGCGTGTGTGTGTATGTATGTATGTATGTATGTATGTATGTATGTATGTATGTATGTATGTATGTATGTATAACGCGTGTAAGTAAATACGCGTCGCCAATCAGAACCAAGCGTGTACATTTTAGGATTATAAATAAAAGGAGCAGATACTTATATATATATATATATATATATATATATATATATATATATATATATATGTATGTATGTATGTGTGTATGTATATATATATATAACGTAATTTCTATATAATTATATATCTATAGATATGCAGTGTACATACTTCGTCGGTATTGCAAGCGTGCGCGCGCGCGGCAATAATTTATTGCGTCCGCTAAGGAAATCGACCCCCCCCCTCTCCCGCCACACCGAAATCGCCAAAGTGACGCTACGAGACCCGCTCGATGCGCCGGTATTGTTATGATTATTATTATTATTATATGCAACTGTTCGATTTTTCGCCCAAGCCAATTTTCTGTACAATAATAATAACAACAATAAAAGGCGCACGCGCGGGCGCGCGCGACGAAAAAGCTTTCGAAATCTCCCCCTTTGACCGATGTGCGGCATTGCGCAAAGTTCGAACGGCCAGCAGCTGGGTTAAGTTCTAGATAAATATAAATATTCTAAGGCGGCGAGTTACGTGAAAGTAGAATTTCGTAAAATAATTGAACGTATCGGGAAAAAGCGATAAAAGAAACTTTATCCTTCCGGTTCGATTCGAATGCGTATCCATGAGATTATTATCCATAAGACACACGTACGTGTAAGTACGACTGTACTTATAGCACTCACACGGGTCACAAGGACCCCCGCACTCATTCGTCTGCTGTAGGCTTACAATTGCAAAATAATTCGGAGCACCGACGGAAAAAGGCATCATCTAAATAGGTACGTATGTATGTACATATATATATATATATATATATATATATATATATATATATATATATATATACATAAGCGAGGCGCGCGCGGGCGCGCGTATTCGCAACGTCTCACCTTGGCGCCGTCAAATCGAGCCGCCTCCTCCTCCTTCGGTATCTATGCCTCTGGCCCCCAGGTGTGTCGCGCGAGCCGATGCTTCCGTACACGGCAATCGATCCCCACCCCTCTCTGGCGCCGCTCGACGGGGGCGTCTTTCGCCTCTGCCCTTTTTGCGTATCACCAACGTCGGCTCGCCGGGGTCACCTGGCCATCGGTCCCACGACCGGCCGCGCTCTCTTCCGTCCGCTCTTCCTGCACCAGCTCGGCCCCGTCCTCGTCTTGGACGTCGTGATAGGTCGCGCCTCGGACACACTCGGGGATTTATCCTCTGTCGCCCCTCGCTCTCTCTCTCTCTCTCTCTCTCTCTCTCTCTCTCTCTTTCCTCTGGCTCGCTTACTCCTTCGCCCGCACTGTATCGAATTACTTGCCGATTGCCGGCGCCTCGGCTACCGATGCCCCTGTGACCTTATACACCCAACCTCCTCGACTCTCCTTCTCTATACGCCTCGAACGCGTATATGAATCGCTGCGTGCCGAGAAATAGCGCGACGCGTTGATGCAATTACATATGCATGTATCTGTATAACGTTATTTCACAAATAATTATCTATATATATACAATTAAATATATTTATATAAATATCGATACACCGATCGCCGGGCGCCTCGGCCAATGCAGAGCGAACGCTCGTCTCGTGCGCGCGCGCGCGTGCGTGCGTGTGTGTACGGCTGCGGCGAGAAACCGACTGAGCGACAGAGCGCGAGCGACTGCGGGCTCTCCTGAAGCCCGACGACCGCACCGCGCGCCGCGTCTCGTAGCGCGCTCGAGGTCCGGGCGAGCGAGCGAGCGAGCGCCGCGAAATCCCGCCCCCGCCGCCGCGCGCGCGCGCGCGCGAACGAGACGGAGCGACGACGGAGGTGGTGCGCGAAGGCTGCTGCTGCTGCTGCTGCTGCTTTAGATAGCGGAGGCGCGGAGAGACGCAGACCGAACGAGGAACGGGAGCACGTGCGCGAGAGGACCGCGAGTACGGCGATATTATGAATATAGGTCTATACGTATATCAGTGTGGCGCACGGTGCGGCGAACTTTTGCCGCGCTTGCATGTGTGTAAACCGTATTGTACGTTCGTAAGTACTTGTGTCTTCTTCTTCTTCTTCTTCTTCTTCATCTCCTTTTCTCTGACCCTTTTTTAATTCTTCGCTCCGCGTTCGTCGGTTTTTTGTGTTTTTTTTTTTTTTTTTATTAAAGCTTTGCGCGACCGCACATATGGGCGATGATGCGCGCTAGTCGCGCGTGAGAAATGCGCGGTTATGCAAGAATTTTTATGATTATTATTGCGCCGCCGGGGCGGGAGCGAAGTTAGTTTTATATAAAGTTGTGGGAAATGCGTTTTTTTTTTTGGTTGGAGGGTTTTCATCTTGCGCGCCGCGAGTGTCAAAAGACGGACAAAGATGGTACACATATATAAATGGGAAGAAGATGTAGGAAAATTAAAAATTACATGACACCGATTTGGCTGAATTTTTTTTCTTGAAGTAATATAGCTTTAAATGATGGGAATACAGTATGGTTACCGATTTCAAGAATAATTTAATATTACTTAAGAATGTAATAATACGTCATGTCATTGTTCAAAATAAAAATTATATTTGTTTAAAACAAATAAATTCTTCTTTTTAATTAATTAAGAAGAATTTTTTTTTTGTTTCATACCTTACTATCGTGCTATGATAATGTTAAAAGTATTTATGTAACTTTCCCTTTCCTTTAGTTTTTTTTATTATTAATCTCTTAACCTTGTATATTGCATATACAACATTCTAGTTTATATTTCATAGAATTCCATAATGCAAGAAAACTTTCTTTAGGTTTTTTTGTCAAACAAGTCATCATTTATATGATCTTATCGAGAAGAAAAAATTTTTATTTTTTCAACTGATAAAAAACTGACGTACTATTTCAAATTCAGTGATATTTAAATAAATGTGGTGCGATCTTTTAGATGATGCGTTTATACGAAGAAAAAAATGTTTACAACATAAAAAATAGTCCATATTATAATAACATCGAGCAAATACAATAACAGTTTCCTTAAAATTTAAATTTTTCTTAATTTGTTCATATAAGGATGTCGATGTCCATTTTTCTCTTCATCAATTTTTGACAATACCGCTATTTTGAAAAAATTCATTTTCCCAATTTTTCTAAAACGATATATAATAATTACTGTCTAATTTATGGTGAAAAATAGACAACTACCATATACTTTCAATATATATATATATATATATATATATATATATATATATATATATATATATATAACCGCGATGCTGAAGCTCATACTTCAACAGAAGGAAAACCCCGGGTAGAATCATTCAAATATTAATAACGCTTTAATGTATAAATGTATAACTCCAGAATGCTTGTCAAGGTGCCTCAAATATATCTAGTTAGATGAATATTTTTTAAGAAAAAACATTGTTTCTTCCAGTAACATAAGCTTTGTGGTTGAATACGTCATTGACATGGTAATGAACATTAAGAAATATATTCAAAAAAATAAAAACCCGAGATAAATATAAAATTACTCGCGTTACTTTTAATGCCTATAAATATTTATTATTCTATATGACAACACGTATTAAAACTAAAAATTTTACTTACGTCGACCGATATAAAGCAAACTAATATATATTTCTTTGACGGCCTCGCGGTGTTCTTTTTTTTTACTGAATTATTAAAGTTTGGAGAAAATCGACCCGAATATTGACTATTATGTGCAGCAACCGAGGTTTCGGGCGAAAAATGGCATTTCTTGACGAAAAATGGATTTGGAAAAAAATTCGAGCCTTTAGGGTTACAGCAGGTCACGGCTTAACGATAAGAGTTGTTTAAATATCGATACACATATCGAAATAGATATTAATATCAATCTCTTGTAACAAAAAATTATATAAAATCTTCTCTGTTGATATTTAAAAATTAATTCTAGAGAAAGCTCGATATCGAGAACCCAAAAAAAGGCTTATTATATCAACTCTGAGGTTTCTTCGCATGCTGCGCGCGCATGCTAAATCAAGACGTTCAGTTAAAATTGTCGCACATAAATCTTCTCAAACGTATGATTCATTCGATGAATCGCGTATAATACGTAAGTATATTATATATGTAAAAAAAGTGGCGCCGACGATGTAAGAACAAACGGATGGCTCCGATATAAACGCGATTGCCCCCCCTCTCCCAAATGCCCTAAAAATAAGTGCTAAAAAAAGAAGAAAAAAACCGAGGAAGAGGCTGATGATTACATACGCGATGTAAGTACAACGATTAATATATTCGCCGCCAAATAATTGAGCGGTGGCACAAAAAATTTATATAGTACTCACTGCGGGTTTAAGGCTCGGATTAAGGAGATATTTGATTTTACTACATAATAAATAGTTTATTAAACAACATAAACCTTTTGAAAAACATGATATTATTTCTCTATTATTAGTAAATATTTTTTTACTGTGAAAACATTCATTTTTACGAAACTAAAAGTAAAAAGAACGTAATTTATTTTCGTGGATATTAGTGTGCTCCCAGTTAATGTATTCAACATGCTACTGTCAAATTCTGTGGGATTTAGGTATAAATGAAAAAACATGTGGATTATTAGATTTGTTCAATAAGCTCATTCAATACAATTATTTAATGTTATTAAATAATTAATCAAATACTATATTAATTAATAACATATATATATATATATATATATATATATATATATATATATATAGTTTTATAATCCTTTTCAATTTCATTTTACCTATGAAGTTTAGAAATTAATTTTAAATTTTATATAAAAAATATTGTTCGCATATTACATGGTACTTTCAATAAATTTTTAACTAATCATATTTTGTAACTACATCACGTTTTATTGAATCATTTATCTTTTTGTTATCTGTATTAGGTTGGCTAATTAGAATTTCCTAGGGTTTTTTTTCTCTCGGATACTTTCGCTTCTTTGAATTAAATTTTAACTTTATTTTTTTCTAATCTTCCAGATTTCGCCGCATCAACAGATTGCTTCATAACCTCATCTTCGTATAATTCTCTTTTTGCTCGCGACCATTTGCTCTCTCAATAATTACTAAATGAGTAGACTATTATTCTAATATAATATTATTGATAATTAGAATTCAGTTAAGCTATTAAAATATGAACGTGTACTTATAAAATTAAACAATTAAAACCTCAATAGAAATAGAACACGTTAAAATACATCAGATACACGAAAAGAACTAACCTAATCTGATATTCGCAGCTTCGAAAAATGCACACACAAATTTGGCATATTTTATAGACATAGTATTATTTACATATAATTATAGACTTGAATCTGTTGATTTTTACGGTGTCATTTATTAATATAACTCAGTAATAGGTAATAGGCTCATATAACACGGGCGAATCAAACAATATATCTCTGAAGAGAGAGAGAGAGAGAGAGAGAGAGGAGTCGCTGGGATAGGATGATGCGGCGACATCAGATAAAGGTTCTCGGATAAAGAAGCGCAATTATACCACACAATCCCACATCTCGCACGTGCGGCGTGCGCGTCCAGGACGAGCGGAGGGTGTGTACAGCGCCGATGCGGGGGAGAAGGAGATCGACTCGGTCGCACGCGCGCTCGCCTTACCGACCCGGCGTGTATATATGTGTATATATATATATATATATATATACATATATTAGGCGAGAGGCAGGCTTCTAGAAAATTTCGCCGGGCCCCCCTTCGTTCCCCATCGCCCTACTTTATGGAATTTTCCATTCCCCCGTTCCCTCCCTCCGGTGGTTAACTACTGTGTGCGCGCACATGGCGCGTTGGCGCGCGGTGCCATGGATATGTATATATATATATATATACAATATTCCTCGAGGTCAGTGCGCGGCGGAGAGAGACCTTTTATTTCTTATGTGTATATATATATATATATATATATATATATATATATATATATATATATATATGTATATATTGTGTGCGCCCGGTTCGATGCGCCCGCGTCGCGCAGCCAGCAGCAGCAGGAGGAGCGGCTCGCCCGACCATTAATACCGCAAGACATATTTAATTATCGCCCCCTTCGGTTTTGTGTAATGTGCCCGTCCTGGAACGTGGATCATGCCGTATTATATATAAATAATCACTGTTTAAATAAATAAATCGATGCTCTTTGTATTTATACTACGAGCAAGTCCGTTGAGAAAGTCTTCTCATTGGTGGAAATTTAATTTTTTTGACTTTACTAGAGCTCCCTCTTGACTGAATATTTCCCTTTTTTTGAAGTGACTTTACATAATAAGAGAGCAATGAGGATTTTCCTTTACAAGCTTTTTTTTTGTTTTTCAATGGTAAATTTGTTTCTCGTTCAATCGATGCAAATTAACAATGCCGTTGTTAGAAAATAATTACGTAAAGAACTATAATGCGTTATGTTATTATTCAAAATGAGAATGATATTTAATGAAAGCAATATGTATATATCGTGCGTCCTATTTAATTCAATAAGGATCGTTTTTAACCTTGTTTAAAATAATTTTGCAATAATTTGGATAATTTTTTCTCCTACAACAATAAAATTCTGTCAAAAAAGTACGTTTCTATCGTAATTTAAATGTTCCAATGAATAAGTCGATTTTCCATTATATGGGCTCTACTTGATAATTTACATATTAAAGTTACACTTACTTCATTTTGAATGAACAAACAAGCTAACTAATTAATATACTATAACAAATGAAAAGTTATAATTTTCATAAATATAAAACTTATTGTAAATATCTTTGCAATTGTCGATTTTTTCATGTTTTTTTTTAAAGAAAATTCAGTCTCTTTAATAACTTAACATAATATATTCTGTTTTATATTTGACACGCATTTGAAACTTGAATTTGATTTTATAGAGGTTTACATAACATCAAGAACATTTTGTAAATTTTTTAAACATTATTTTTTTAAAAACAGCGTGTGATTTTATTTCGTCTTAACGAAAAAATGTGCTATTTTTTTAAATTAACGAATAATTGATATGTTATTTCAAATTTTGAGCGCAATACATACAATTGAATCATGAACTAAATTTGATGCCGTCTCGTAAATACTACGATTTTATTAAAAAAAAATTAAATTAAAAAAACTTACCATCTTATGAGCCAGAGCAAATGTAATTATGGTTTCATTAAAATTAAAAGTTTCCTGAATTTGTTCATATGTAAAAATTTGTGTTAGGCATCTCTTTCGTTATTTATTTATTTAATCAGGTAATTAACATTCTTCGCAAACCCGATAAGCAGTGGAAACGATATATATGTTCAATATACATATTATAGGCTGATATATAAAATATAAAATAAATAAGAAAATAAACTTCAAACAACAAATAAAACTAAAAGTTATGTTAGTGTATATAATAATTGTATAAGTTTTTAATTCAATATACAAGTTTGTAAAATTATAATTAAAATTATTGTGTAAAGTATTAAAAATCTAATTAATTAGAATGAAATTGTAAATTCAGTTATCATTAGTAAACACAGTTGCCTACTGTCTATTCAACAGAGATAAAACTTTTCAATTATTTGTTATGCTTTTATTATTTATATTATTTACTTTTTTCAGATCAATGAACTGTGTATTAAATATTTTTATTGTCACAATCTAACTATTTATATCACTTTTTACTTTTTTTAATGTTTGGTAGAATAATGATCTTGTTTCTAGTATTTGTATAGTGTTTTTTTTTCTTCATAGATTGAAACATTCGATAATAATATATTATAGTAGATTCTTTATATACATCATCAATTAATAAAATTTGCAAGAGGATTTAATGGTGAAAAACAATTTTTATTTATTTTTCTTCACATATTTCTCTCTGTATATATGCTGTATTGGATTTAATTTATTTCTATATGCACCCTCCCCAGACAATTCTACTCGATTATACAGCTGTTAGTCGAAATCAATTGTTTAGCGAAGTGGCCCATGCTCGATCATAATTATTACGCGAGTCTTCTCGAATTGAATAAAAAAACAATTAAAAGTCAATGGCACTGTTCATTGATGCGTGTCGACATAACGGAGTAATGAAATTTTCTTGCATTCTCATCATTTTTATAAAAATGTATGATGTACAATAATTGCGCAGCTGAGTATAAACGTTGCTTTAATGATTTTTGATTGGCTAAAATGAAACTCGAATTTGAATCGAAATCGCGCGATGAAGTACGTGTCTAATTCGATGCAAAAATGGATTTTAAAAGCTGAAACAAAAATCAAAGAATATTTTTGCGATTTCTCTTTTGCTAGCCACACGAAAGTTTTTTATGGTCATTTCATCATATTGGGAAGATTATTTTTTGCAAGATGTTTAAATAACGTATTGTGAGTTTTTTTACGCATAAATAAGGTTTCCTGCGACGCAGCACTACAAATTACTCGATTGAATATCAAAAAGTTCTATAGTTGGTTGAATTTTTTTCTCAAATTTTTCTAGGATTTTTTTAAAGGAGAATACATAGTTCTAGAAATAAGCTGAAACTTAAAGAATTTCTTTTTTATCTCAAGGAAAATAAATAGATTTTAGTTTTTATCAAATGATTATTAGGTTATGGAAAGTATAAAACATATACATTACTAGGCGTAAAAATATTTTTAATTATCAACAATAATATGCATTAAATATATTAGTGTGATTTACAAATTTAAAAATTCTTAAACTCTATAGAAATATTTCGATTTTTGCTTTTTATGAATTGGCGTATAAATAGTATACAAACAATTTTTTACCTATTTTTTTTAGATTCAATTATAGAAGAAGTTAGAATTTATTTTAGAATGTTAACATTCATTTCAGCTCTTTTCGCAAATATACGAGCCTTTTCAAATTTTGTGTATTTACGGGCTCAGAATACTTATCTACTATTGGTCAAGATGACAGAGATTCGTATATTCAGCATAAGTGCGGTGCTTGAAAAATTCCGTGCGATGCTGCATTATGGCGAGCATTAAAATTCGAATTCACAATCGCGTGCGGATAGCGACGATCGAGGATTGTCGCGTCCGTTCGATCTCTTTACGACATTAAAATGCACTTTCAAAGCTCGGATTTAGGAAGGAAATTACTGTACGAAACAGTGCACGCTTGTAAATTATCCTTTTACGCGGGCCGTAGGTGAACGTTTTTATCGGGGTGTAAGACTTACGCGCGTTGTAAGAGCGGTTTTTTTTTTGGCTCCAAGGCAGATGTCTTTTGTAAATGGCAGGTGATATAAAAAATTAATGCGCAAATCATCAATCGCGATTATCGGCTGTTAGAAGCGCGTCCGGTTGAGCTCGACACCCCACGGTATCCGCAAGCGACGTCGATTCAAATCGGAGCCTGCTCGGGCTTGATTTTTTTCGATATTCATTCGTAAATATACTTAAGCAAATTGCATTCGCAATCGTACGAGAAATGTCTCGATAATATTTTCGCGTAAAGTAACGAGGCATAATTTGATATTAATTTTTACATGACGCGTGGACTTGAATATCTCCCGAATTAGTTCAATGGTGGACATTTAATGTCGAAATCGAGGATTATCAATGCAGTAAGTATCTTGTAGAAGTGCCCTCGCCTTAACGGACAATAGAGTTCACTGAAAAATACATTATAAAAATTTCCAATTGACTAATTATTACGGCAACGATTGAATAGAATTACACGAAAGGGTTATTTAATTATGTATTATTGATCGTACTGGTTTTGGAAAGCAGAATCATATGACGCTTGAAATCAATTGAAATCGTTTGAAAGCAATTAAAATCATTTTAATAATTATCAACAATTAAGTATAATCATGGAAAACTTATATCGGATCACATACATATCAAATTCTGAAATCATATTTAACCAATAGCTGTTTCAATTAAAGGGTCGCCGCTCGAAAAATCGTATTTCTGTGATTTTCTACTGATACGAATTTCGAGAGTATATATGACTAAAGCAGGTGAAAAGCCAGGGAAAAATTTGAAAAAGAAAATATCGAGCAGGCCTCAAATAAAACATTGGCAAAATTATTTCTCCATTCGTGTAATTGTAATAAAAAATAACTTTCTGCGACAAACACAATTGCGAAAATATTTTACCTTCATACACGAAATATACGAACTATAATATAGGTATTATAAAAATGTATAAAGAATTAAAATTCAGCGATAACATTGACAAAATAATAAAATCACCGTCTGTAGGAGAGCGATATAAAGCAATCAATACGATATTATAACGCACGTGACTAAGAAGAATAAGAAAAAAAATCCGTCGCCGCCGCACGCACATATGACTTGCATCGGAGAGAAAACGTGCGCTCCCCCCTGCTGTACTTTTCCGCAAGACGGCCGTCGGCGTCGGTTTCAATGCTTGCATATATATATATATATATATATATATATATATATATATATATATATACACGCATCAATGAAGCCTCAATGGGTCTATATTAGCCTTCTGATTTATCACGCGCGCGATATGGATCGCGGCTCTTGTTGATGTGTCCCGATCATGATCATGATGGTTGCCGCGAAGCGAAGCAAAGGAAGCCGCGATAAGGACGCGCGCCATTTATACATATATATATATATATATAAATAAACGACGACGACGACGAAACGAGACGAGCGCAACAGACAGCGCGTTATATTGTATATCTACAGGGTGTCCCAAATATGGTTGTTCGCACAAGTGCGATCGGTAATGAGCAGGGGAAAATCGTATACAAAGGTGTACTGTATTTTGCGAGACTGCAAATAGTCTTTGCTCAACGGGTCAATTTTCATCGTCCAAATAAGCGAACGTTAATCCGACTTTTGAGGGGGGGGGGGGGAGGCACGTCTATTGACAAAAGAAAAACCCGGAGAATTTGACGATAAAATAAGAACAACGAGTGGTGTGTCAAACGCGGGGGAAAGGGTTCGTTGTTTATTAGAAGATAAATTGTGCGAGTGCGCCTGTAACTGCCTGGCCAATATACAGACGACAACGTTAGTATATTTTTTCAGTTTAGGAGTTTTCTGCCCGAAATAACGACGTCTAGATTTATAAACAACTACGACCCTTTCCACCATTGTACCTCGGATCATATCTCCCCGAGTCTCCGCCCGCGTATTCTGCATTTCCACGCGTCTCGATCGCGAGCCGATTTCTCCTTTCCTCATTGGCTGACGTAAACATTGGCGCGTAGCGGAAAAAATACTTGCAACTTTCGCAAATAGTTTCAACATTTGTATACGAGACTTCCTCTGCTGATTACCGATCGTCCAGCGCGAACGATCATATTTGGGACACCCTGTATAATATGAAAAGAATCACTTTTAAAAAGCGGCGCGAGCATCCAGGCGTGCAGTATTGTGTGAGTTTCTTTCAGCTCGCTACACATATGTATATATATATATATATATATATATATATATATATATATATATATATATATATATAATATGCAAGGCTGTTTCCATTCCCGCATGCCGCGCGGCGTATGAGAATTGACTTGTAAAGTATATAATATATAATAATAACCTCGACCTTATAGAATAAATGTGTATATACACAATTAGCTTCAGAAGCTCTTATACGCGCGCCTATTACAAATATATACATAATGGTAAAGAACAATATGATTACTCGAGCTACGGTTAAAAACGTAAATGTTGAGTTCTTAACTTTTAAAAAATTGAATTTTATCCATTATCCGTGTACTATGCACATAAGCAGCGAATTTACCGGAATTTACAGTATTCGACGGACCAGTGTACAGTTACGTGTACATAAACTTTGTATTTAATATTAATATTTTTGCGAATGTAACGTTAAAAGCGATTCTATAATATCGAGAGTCCAAAAACGTTTAATAGTACTTTTTGGACACTCTGTACAATGAACATTGTTTTATAAATTTTATAACAACAAAACGTGCGTGTTTGACGTTGTCTTAACAATCAGTTTAGTATATAGAGAAAAGCTTTTATTACAGGAAGGTAAGCTCGGCGATAAAAAAGCACTTTTTTAATAATTTCTTATCTATATATGTCTCATTCTCGCAACAAAGCCTGTGTCCGCTCTGGCAAATTTTATTCAGGTTTTCTCGATTTTATCAAACCGTACTTCGTATACAAAAAAATTAGTTATGCATTTCAATGGCTACCTGCCTATCGTGCTTCGGTTTTCTTCCAACGGTACCCCCCTTCCCCATGGAACCAATACTTTATATATACATGCCAGGAAGCGTCGCTTATTAGAATCACGCGTCTTTGTCAGCTTATAAGGCTTTAACGGGTGAAGGCGGACGAATGGGCTTGTCCCGTTGGACGGAAACTTTTTCTGGAAAATCTTGGAATTGCGGTGCTGTTGATTTTGAGATCGGAAACGAGATCGGCGCAAAGGTTAATCCATGCGATCGCGAGTTCAGAAAAGCATCATAAGTTACTTACGCAGTACTGTATAAAGACAGCGCTAGGATTTACCCACGAATCTAATTTTTTGTTAAGACATATTATCTAGAAAGGGTATGGAGAGAGAGAGAGAGAGAGAGAGAGAGAATTGGAGCGACCGAATCCCAAAAATTCCAAGTATATATGTATGTAAAAATTACTGATATATATAGAATTTGACTCCTTTAAACTTTATTAACTATAAGTGTTTTAACTTATAGTTAAAAAAGTATTTTTATGATACAACATTTAATAAGAAGATAATTAGATAGGGTAAAAAATAAATATTGTAAAATGTTGTGAATTCGGTACCATCTAAGTTACAATACATTCATTAGCATTATATATATATACATATATGAAAAAAAATGTATACAAAGATTTTAAATAAAATTTAAAAGATATTGAAATCATAATGTTGTATATATTCAAGTCTATCCTGCATTTATACTTCTTACTCCTTTCCCTTCTTTAGGATTGAAATTCCAATTCAGGAATTCAGAAAGCAGTTGTGCTTAATTGTGCTCAAGACTAATGTATAATCGATTGAAACTAAGTACAAAGAAACGCGTGAGCAATTTTAGTCTTATTGTTATTATTATTATATACTGCACGTTCTATACAATAAAATTGCAATTGCAATAAAAAAATAAGCAAATACGTTCTTACTCAATATGCAACGTATCTAATTGTATTCTTCGTAATTTAACAAATTTATATTTTTTTTTTCTCTAAAATTTCCACTCATGCAAATGCTGAGCGTATTATTTATCAAATTTTTTATTGGATTCGTTTCTGATTTATCACACAGCTAAAAACTGAAACTAAAACGGAACACAGTAAAAAAGATAGGAAGAAGAAAGCAAATGCCTTCAATAGATTAAGAATTATTTTACAGAAATAATTAGCTATATACATATATACATTGCTTTTTTAACTTTAATTAGATTTAAAAATAAAAAATATACTTTTGTTCGTAATGAGGTGTCTAAAGCTTTTCTTTTATTGTATACTTTAACCTTTACGATGATATATATGAAAAAATCGGTAATTTTTGAATATTTATAGCAAGTAAAGTATTTAAAGAAAAGATTGTTTACGTTACTTTTCTTTTTTTTTTTAAAAAAAACTTAACTAGTTTATAATATTAAAAAAATGTATAAAAAATTTGAATATGTTTTTAATGTAAATAATTTATTTCAGAAAGCATTTAGCGAATTGAAATAAAAAAGAATATTTAATTATAGAGAGTAAAAACTTTTGTAGTCGAAAGGAAAACTAAAATTCATATAACAAAAAACGTATACGGTACAAATCTCGGTACAAATTCATTGAAATAACTATTTAGTGAAAATGACTAAAAAGAATATTTGTGATTCTATATATTTAATATATTGGGGATGATTTAAAAAAAAGTTTAGTATAATAAAACTGACAATCTTATGATTTTTATTATACTGATGAGATTTAAGCCTGATATTCTCAATTTAGCAGCCAGTTTACTCGTAAAACTTGTGATATTTCACATATATTTGACATTAAATCCAATGGTTTAATTAAAAAGAATTAATGTACATAAAACATAATTGAAACGTTGAAAAATACACATATATGCATTAAACTATATTGAGTTTTTATTAATTAATTAATTTAATTAATCTATCGCTTCAAACATGAATAATTTTTATCCCTCAAAAGTACGTTACGAAAATGTCTCTCTCTCCATCTTTCTCTCTCGCTCTCGCTCTCACTCTCTAGCTGTCTTTTTCACTCCCTCCATTCTGTATACACATATAAAACATGATATATATATATATATATATATATATATATATATATATATATATATATATATATATAAGCCAACTCGTGAGGATTCTCCGCCCTACCCACAGGTGGTCAAATTTTCTATTGTCTGCATTTATCCGCATTATTGCAGATTAAAATATAGGTTACCGTTACTAAACCCCTATAAGGCACATATACTTATATACCTGTTGCAGCGAATCTTTGTACGATATACCGCGCAATCCGCATGCAAGTATACCCGTCAGGTTGAGACACGCGCCAGTTTCTTGGAAGCTTGAGCATCCGCCAATTTTGCTCTCATCGTTTTCGAATAGATACGCACCGAGTATTCACAGTGTACGATAATATATATATATATATATATATATATATATATATATATATATATATATATATATATGTAGATATAGACATATATAGTTAAATTTAATTAAAACTAAGATTGAATCACGGATAATTTTTCCCCAGACAAAAACGCAATATTTTAAGCCGATCAGACAAAAAATTATTTATACATTTTGCAAATAAAACCAACAAAACACACACACATTTATAAGTGTTATTTTTTGTTTTTTATTTTAGCTTTAGGGTTTTAATATAGGTATATGTTACTACGCTAAGATATATATATATATATAAGAAATTTGACTTATACGTATTTTGAAATAATAGAAATTTGTTCTAATCGAAATAGGTACTTATTTTTATATTGTGAAATTCGAGCTATTTTGTAAATTATTTTTTTTAATATGTATGGATGGTTATTTCCAACTGAAATAGAATATGCGATACTAGTGGCAGAGAGGAGAATTAAAAGCATGGCAATCATGGGGGTTAAGAACTACACGAACGTCTTGCTTAGATTCGTAAAATTTCAGAGCTTTTGAAAAATGTTTGTAAATAACAAAACTCAACATGATCGAAATACATTAAAGTCGAGTAGAAGAAATGTATAAAAGAGTTGAAACTGTAGAAAAGCAGTATGCGAGTTCTCTCCACATCATCGAAAGGATTTTACAAAGGGATACTGATTTAAAGAAGTTTAGGTTTTATATTACTTTTAACACTAATTTAAGTTTTCATTGTATTCCCGAACCTAAAAATGCTAGAATTTAGTTAATGATATTAAAATCGCAAAAAAAATTATAAAAAATTGACCAAAGTAATAAAAATTAAATTCGATAAGAAAAAAAGTCATTTACGGGTGTTATTATAGTTATGTTTCTAAATAAATTACGTCCATTACAGTTCTTGAGAGAAGTAAATCTATTTAAAACATTATTTTTATCTCTTTTTTCCATTATATTACGTGTTTAATTAAATGTAAAGAAAACAATTATATGACATTTTCTGTGTATTTTTAAATATGCTATGGACTTATAAAAGATAGTTCACCGTTTGAATAAATATTTCAAGTATACACACATATTTTTTAATTAAAAAACAAGTTCATTTTATATGCACTCTGTACTATCTGAAACCTCGCGGCTGCCATTATTGTTTTGATGCATTGGCGCCAGGTTGCGCTCGCATAGATGGGTTGTACGTTTTCTTTACGAATACGAACATTAAATTTAATAGTTTTAATATATTCAGCATACAATAATACATGAAACCTATAGGTTATTACTCAAATTAATTATAATTCAGAAGACAATTTTGGAATAAGGATGAGTACACAGAATAAATGAGAATAAGCTGTATTTTTCGTAGTTATCGTAGTTGGGGATAGTTGCGTAAATTCTATATGCTTGATACACACTACGAAAAAAACCTATAAAAATCATCGTATATTATTTAACAATTTTGAGTATTCCAGTAAATGTTTCAAAGAAAAATTGCAGATCATACTAAAATACATATATTATGTTCATACATGGTTGTTCTAGAGCTAAAATTTTCCGATATAAGTAACAACCAAGAAATATCTGATTTTCTACTGCGGTTTACGCGTTGTATCGCGTTAAACGTCCACCCCGCTGATGTATATTATTTTGACTCATTATTTATGATTTTTTTTTGGCCATTTCAATATTATGAAATAAATTTTCTCGGCTTCGGATTCGGACATACCATAAAAACTTAGCATTAATAGTTCTATAAAAGTGAAGTTCGTTATAGCAATATCCCCTTGTAAAATCGACTCGATGATGTGGAGAGAACGCCAGGATGCTTTTTTTATAGTCTAAACTCTGCTATCACAATTCTTATAACTTACCTCGGTGTTTTTCGATAATTTTTAGTTCTTTTGAAAGAACTTATGAAAGAATTCCCAAAATTTTACTAATCTAAGCAGTGCTTTCGCATAATTCTTGTACACTCGTGTCTGTCATTTTTTAGTTCTGCTCTCTGTTTCTAATACTGCATACTATATTTAAACTGACAATAATTTTAATAGGACATAAATGATTATCTTTCGTTACACTTTTTTTCGAAAAATATAAATGCTAGAGCTAAAATGTACAGAAAATAAAATATATATTTTACTAAAATCTACAACTTTTACGTTTATTAACAACATTTATTCTTATCATCATGGAATTCTAATATTTGCTTATATTTTCACTATTGTATTCATCATGAGCTACGTAAACTACATAAAATAAAATTATTTTATTATTAATAAAATAAAGCTATTCCTTTTAATGTTACGGATAACCTCTTCTCTAGGAAGTACACGGAATAAAAATATTCGCTTTATTTGATAGAATTAAATAAGTTAATGTAATTATAGCATTTAACCTATACGTAATTATATATTTAAATATTTTAATTAAATAATAATTATATATTATAAATAATTTTTTAAATGTCTATATATGGTTACATTGTAGGTAATCTACAATCATCCCCGATTCTAATATTTACTATAGATGACTCTGCAGATAAATTTTCTAATGATGTCTAATTGCATCCTGCCTCACGTAACAGATAAAGTACACATACGTAAAGAAATAACCTATATAAATTTTTTATTTGTTAAACCAGTAAGTCTTCAAACTTACGTTTTACGCAATACATATATACACCAATAATTGGAGGAAGTATTATAGATTTATTCATTCAGGGACACGTTTTTTTTTTTAGAAAAATTTTTTCCACGCGAGTTCCACGAGCTTTTCTAGCACGTAATAAGCCTCAGCCTGTCGCTTCTCAATGACAAACTCACAGACAATTTCGAATGTCTCCATTATATATATATATATATATATATATATATATATATATATATATATATATATATATGTATGTATGTATCATCGACTCTTAAAGAAATCCTTTTTGGCTATTGTTATAATACTCTCGGCGTGCCGATCCGAGATCTAATTCGCTTCGACGCGCATCAACGGGTGCTGACAAGTCCCGAGAATTTCGTCAGGAGTATTGCAATATATATATGTATATATATATATATATATATATATATATATATATATATATATATACATCTATACAGAGAAGGCGAGCCAATTCAAGCACTCGTGCATGCGATGCTACTGTATTGATGAGAAATACACTGGGCGAGCAGCTTACTTGTGTATCGACGCACATGTCGGATGGTGATCGGCGACGAATCGACGATTTATATATATACATATATATATATATATATATATATATATATATATATATATATATATATATATACACATTTGCCCATCGGGCAGATGGGCTAAAAGTAATACGTATGTATAGAGACTTAGGAGCTTTAATTTTAGACTAAAGCTTTTTTTTGCCAATTCCCGAATACCTCGAGATGTCGGCGATGCATTATATACGTACATTTAAAAAACGAACGTTATTGCGCCGTAGACCGACGATGTGTATTTTCTGAAATACATATATCCTGACGAAATTCCGATTTAATTATATCCTATTAAGATTCACTGCACTCGGGACAAATCGAACGAGACAAATACGTTGAATCGGTAATGAGGATGATCCGATGTGCACTGTGCCATCCGTTTGTTTTATTATTGTATATTATTTTCGTAAAATTACGAAATTACTGCACTCAATTGATATAAATTTTTCTGGATCAAATTGAAGCTAATCCGTCGTTCTAGTGATGAGCCCCAACCGATGATCGTGGGAGACGTTATTTCCCATTAGAATTTCAATTTCATCTACGAAAATGTATATGGATGGACTGATCGGCAATTTCGTTATATGACGTTTATTTTTCCACCAGTAGAATCATTTACAAATATAATAATTTAAAATTCTAAATATCTTTTAGATAAAAATAATTAACTCAACTTTCGTAAAAAGAAACCATATATTGGCTGACTATTAGAAGAGGAATGTATACTTTGAGTTTGAATAGTTTCTTACGATTTTATAATGGTTTGCAAAACAGTTAGAAAGTTTCGTGTATTATTATTAGAAGCAAAGGTTCAATTTTGTTTAAAATATTTAAAATAAAATACGTGAATTTCGAGAATAGTGAGTCTGTTGCAGTAAAATTATTTAAGTTTTTGCAAAGAACATTTAAAATTTTTAACGAGAGGAGAAAAACTAAAAGAAATATAACAGTTCTATATATGATAATGTTTATAAACATATAGATAAGTGTTAATTTAATGCCTAATTTAAAGTAAATATTTAATGTTATATTTTTTAATTCTTTTAGTTTTATTTATTTTTTAAATATTTATATATAGCTTTCAGTAGCGCCGAATCTACATACGCGCACCAGGTATAACTTCGGTCGCATTTATTGAGTATATTGGTACATTCGGTGGCATTACGTATACAATTCGTTCTATCTACTAACCAATGCGTAATACACTCTGGCGAATGAACGAACGCAAATAAATAAATAAATAAATAAATAAGTAAGTAAATATCTTAACAACGGCTGACGAGAAAGGATGCAATCGATGAAGTATCGCGCGCGAATGGAACGTTTTGCCTCACAAACCTCCATTTTTTGGCAAATGCCGCACGCATAGGATGGAGCACGGATTTTATACATTCGTTTAATTTACAATTTTAGAGTCGCATAACGCCATACATATTTATATGGTCGGCTCGACGATTTATATACCTAGATCACCAAAGACGTGAACAGTTCGATATTCAAATTCGCTTTGCATTTCAGAAATAGACGAGGAAATATATGATTATGAGCGCGCGCGAGATTACGCGGCTGCTTTTGGCTAATTTAATTGTCGGTATAAATAAATTGGGAGAGTTGGAAATTTCGACGGTTCGTTTTTTAAGGCACGCGTATTATGTACGCGCTGGATGCGCGCGCGTAACGTGTATATATATATAATATATAGTCTGAAGGGAAAAATATTGTACAAGTAAACTCGGAATGACGTTTGGTATATCCAGCGTGAGATTGCATTATATAAGAAATATTATGCTCTATAAACGTGATTTTAATCACTCGACAATTTATATCCACGCTTATATGCGCCCGTTGGAAATTTCTCCGCTTTGCCACGGCAACGCATATAATTTCAAGGCCAATAAGACTTTTAATACTCCGGTTTTTATGGAATATCGTATAAGTTGTACTTATATAGTTTGTGCATATTTCTCGTTATATATATATATATATATTCATGTATAGGCATTTTCCCGATTTATAGCTTCCTTATATGCTTGTAAATACAGCTCTCGATGTACATTTTTGCACTTAATTATATGATTAACTGTCTCTATAACGAATGGGCTGGCAGTCTTCTCAATTCTCTTAGTTTTTTCTTCTATTTAATAGTAATAGGTGTATATGCTCGAAGTCATTGTCGAATGACGCGCAAGAAAATTACCATTGGTCTGAGAAGTGAAAAACGACGAAACCGTTTTAATCTCACTACAATACAAGACCGATGCATTAAAAACGCTGTAAAACGCTTTCTTCGTTGTTTATTTCCATATTCTTCATTAAATAAGTTTTTTTTTTTACTAATACCGATATACTCAAATAAGTTGCGTATATGGGTCTTTAATCAATATATGAATAAACACGAGATCATTCTCAAGCACCTCTGGTATTGAGCTGACATTTATATATGCATATATAGATCAACCGATTATTGATCAGAATGTGCGAGCTGGTGCGAGATCGCACATATTAAATTCTAAATTTAAAATTAGCAATTTGAAAGTCGTGATTACATTAAAATTAAAACTTATGTATCACAATAATAGCGTATACGCAAACGAGAATGATTATTTGAATTTTCCATCGGAAGAATTATACTTTGAGGTATTTTTTCTCCATTTTGCAATTTTATAGAACAGAAAGTTGTGAAATCTATTAAGCGAATATTAAGAAATTCATGAAAAATTGGATGAAACTAGAAAAAAAATTTTTTTTCTTTGATTTGCGAAAATGCTGTTATTTCAAAAAAACTCTTACGATTTAGTATACAGTATTCTAGATGAACGGCTAGTTGGTTGTTTTTTCTGTTAATAAAGTTAATGCAAACGTTGAAATTTCAAAGATCTCCGAAAATGTCGATCGTAAAGAAGCGACAATTCCGAAATATATATAAAGTAAGAGAATTGTTTGCCATATCGACGGCAGCTCTGGTTCAGCAATTGAGAGCGCTAATCTACTAATAAAAAAAACTTCACCCTTTAAAGAGCTGCTACAAAATACCCTCGTAAGCTGGCCGCTCGTCGAAGCCATCCGGTTTTAAAGATGCGGCGTTGCCAGGCCTATCCCCCCCCCCCCATTACAGGTCGAAACTTCGTATTCATGACCGCGTTTGTATACGCCGGACAACGTTGCATTAATACAGTTATCACACGCACAAAATATAGTCGCCCCCTTTACCGCCAACCCATCTGCTATAAGAATACACGACCGATCGCCACGTGCTATCTTGAGACGGACAGCTATTTGTGACTTGCAGTTTATTGCATACCCTTTTCCTCTCCCTTGCTTAGGACGAGGAAAGGCTTGTGTCAAGGACTCGACAGTTTCAGCCAAGGCGTCGAGGAGCAAGCGATCATTCTGTATATCTCAATTGATATTTTAGGCTGAAATTCATTTTTTTTTTTAAGTTTATAGTTTCTTCCGGAAGCGGAAGAAACTGAAAGTGTTTCGGATCAACTGTAGGGGAACGTCATTTTCGAGACGTTAAGAAAACAACGGATGTTGACCTTGTCTTCTTTCTTGTCCATTCTCCCCCCCCCCCTCTCACTTACCGCCTCAACTTTCGCATACCCTATACGAAAAGTATAAAGATATTATCAGCTAGTGTATAATCGTTGACAACAGATACGGAATATGGTCCAGGTATATAGATCTGTCAGGCGCAGCCGATATATATAATGAGAGGACTAGGGATTAGGGGGAGAAGGGCTGCTGGCGTGTTTTGCTGGGGACGGGAGGGCTGTTAAAGTGCGCTAGTCCTATGCCCACGTCTTCGGAATGGAGTGAGCAATGGAAATTTTTTCCATTCTCATATAGTGCATGGTTATACGTTTCTAAGTATATTGTATGCTACTTTCTAGAGCTATATACCTAACACGGCTATAACAAATTACGATCAAATGCATAATTATACTTTCACTATATGTAATTTACATCAGAACAAATTATTTTCATTGACGCTACAGGAATCGTGGATGAAGTTTCGAAAAATTCTTAACTTCAGTTTGATTGAAACTTGTATGCTTATGTTTTTTAAGGTGATCGTTACAAATATCATAATTAAAATCAACATGTAGGATATTTTAATTGTGGAACACACGATTGACTTATAAAAATCATGGTGTATGAAACAATTTTCAATATTTAAAATATGTTTCAGATTATAATCGTAGATTTATCTAAAATACATGTTTTATATTCTATATATTTTTCTCGAACTTCAATTGTCTCAAAAGAATAGCGAACAATAAATATTTTACTATAATAACGTCGTGTAGAAATACATTCTCCAATGTAACTACTATCGGGTTAATTTTCCTTATTTAATATCAGGATCGAGAAAGAAAATCTAGTCTGATTCTTGTGACGATTTGTCCTACTTTTATTGGCATTTTAGTTACGGAACGAGCTTAGATTTTGTTAGGTTTAGCTAGTTAGAAACTAGACAGAATCTAGTCAGAAAATCTAGAACTTAATATGATTTATATATTGTTCCAATTTTTTTCCCCTCGATTCTATAATTAAATATATATACACGATTTAAATTAACAATTAATAATTATTCATATATTTGGTATACGCTGATTATTATAAATTTTAATGTTAAACGTGTCTCTGTTGGACAGAAAAGTATTTTATTTCGATGAACAATAAACCGACCTCCTATGACTATCGAACCCACGACCCTACCATTCGCAAGTTAACACATTATCCGTTATGCTAAAACGCAATATGTGATACAATATTATATACTTTGCATATGATTTAACATCATATAATAATTTTATAAACGCAAGATAAAACATATATAGAAAATCTATTTTTTAAACTCTTTCCCATGTTGGAAAGATCTGCGGGTTTATCTGTATGTACAAGTATACATGTACGTGTGTGCGCGCGCGCGTGTGTGTGTGTGTGTGAGTGAGTGGGTGGGTGGGTGGTTGTGTGTGTTCGTATGTATGTATATATATAATATTTGAGTAAATGATAATAGTTAAGAGAATCGAACTAGATTAAAGATAGAAAGCCTAACCATTTTCTTAATTTTCGTACTTGAAAGGCTCCATGTGACTTCATGTGACTCCATGTCACTTGACAGATTCCAACTAGAAAATACATCGTTCATTCCAAAATGAGAAAGTAATAATCAATATACGAGGAATATTAGATAATCGTACTGAAATCTAGCTCGGATCTGGCGAGTATTACCTACACGAGGAAATCATCAGTAATACTGACTAGGATCTCGCTCGAACTAGGGATATGCCGAGTATATTTCTGCACGGGCGGTTTATATTGAATTAATGTTGACTAATTTAAAGTTCAGAGTGATTATCTTTTATTCTAGAGTAAAATGTATGAGTATGAACTATTATTATTTTAGTAAGATGTACATCTTTAAAATGATTCCAGACGACACGACATCATGAGTTTACGATCGATTAATAGGTTTGTACTATAGTAAACTTATTTTGGACAATATGCGCTATGATTTTCGTAACCAGAACACTAAAAATAGGTGGTGTAAATTTTACCAAACGAACTTTTGCTCAAAGGTAAATTTGCCAATAAAAAAATTTCCGAAAAGAAATTTGTCAAATATAATTTTTATTATTTATCTAAGTATAATTTTTATTAATTATTATATATATTTAAAATTTGTCGATAGAGTGTAAATTTGTAATTGTATATACATATTATTATTACACAAATTAAAAAAATTACTTATAGCGCAGATAAAAATGATCAATATTACATAATACACTCATATAATAGTTTAAAAATTTTTAACAAACACTCCATCTTCTTAATTTTTATATTAACGTATGGGTCTATAATTGGAAGCATATCATATGTTTAATGGCTTTCACAGTGGGTCCTAATCAAAATTGAATAATTTTATATAGATGCCAGTATATCTGAGCGCTAAGTGTCTTATAATGCTTTCATAGTAATATATAACTACACGACACTTCTTGAGGATCCCTTCCGAGAGATCCTCAAAAAATGCGGTTTGTCGCAAGTGTCGCTCAGTCTAATATTCGTTCCTGCTAACAAAGCTCACCGTGCAGATAAGCTTGTAAACACTTTGAACCTATAGAAACATTAACGGCGATACCAGGACATAGCGATAGCACCTGTGATTCTAGCATATGGTCATAACACCGATTATGCCGATATATGGTAAATACCAGCGTTTATACAACGTACTGAAATCAGTCCGGTCGATTCCAGCTGGTAGAAGTATCGCTTTCGATTCTAGATCTCTTTGATTTGCGTGACTGAAAAAATAATTCCGAAATCATCGTGCTGTTTGTGATTAATCTTTTAATAATCTGCCAAGTTAAACTCATTGCACCGTGCTGTCCTGGTACTCCAAACAGCTTACGACTTTAAAATCTCGTTCAAAATCTTTTCCAGGCTCTTTTTAGGTTCTTTCCAAGATTGCATTCCAAGTCGATGAAGTTGAACTGGACTTGAAGCATAACGCTGCATATTTTGCATTTAGAAAACGGTCTTCCGATTATGTTCTAGGCTGTAATAACATTATTATTATATTGAAACATTGATTATAATGTTTTCACTATAAGACAAAATGATGATAGCTAAGGTAGCAAATAATAAATAATATTATTAATATTGGATAATGGTATTGGTGAATGGTATTGTCGAATGTTATTTATTAATGGTATTCGTAAATTGTATTATTGAATGATAAATGATATAGGTGATATTAATGATAATACGAAGTAATAGTAAATGTAGTCTCTATTGCTCTTTATCTAAAGATCCAAATGAGTTCTCAATTATTGTTTTCACAATGGATTAGAATAAGTTTCATCTGTGGATTTTTGGCATTTTCGATGATTTTGCTTAGTATGAGAAAAATCTTAACTGATAAAGCTGTCGACGTAGGTATTATACCTCAGTGGATACCTAGTTGTGGTATCTTTGTTTATATCCTTTCTTAGAAAAAACAAATATTTTTTACATCTTCACTTGTGATGAAAGAAATATTTTTTGATTTCACTTTGCAGAGCCTTGACTAATCCGTTAGCCAAGCAATTTACCCCGGTAACAAGGAATGTATCAGGAAAACGTATCTAAAGAAAATCACGTTAAATGGGACAACTAATAATTTTATCGAATGAATTACAAAAAACACAAAAAAGAAAAAACAATATGAAATCTCCACAGATGGTGGAATTTCTGTTTAAAACGATCGTTGAGTATTTTTTAGCGTACAGCATATCGTATTACAATTTCATACCGAAAATTTTAACGAAGATGCAATTTATAGTTACTAAATTTAAGACAATCAGCTATTGTATTTATTTTTAATGTAAACATATCAAAATGTCTCCTTGTAAAATATTTTTGGAAAGACGTTTACAAATGAAATACTCACAATCAAATTAAATCGCCAATACAAATTAATACTCGAAACTAAAATACTTTCATTTATAGCAAAAAGCCATCAATTTATTATCATTGAGTTACTGTATATAAACTTGGTAAGATCAAACCTTTGCTCAGTGGATGAAGTACTGCTTCATAGAAGCTGATGCAAATATTGAACGATTTTTTATTTGTAACACAAAATGTGCTACTACGTCAACTGTTGCACTAAATGTATAATAGATATTGTTATCATGAAACACATCGTAGGATGGTCTTAAAAGTCCAATATCTATAAAAATTATTAAGATTTTCTAATTACTTCGGATAACTATACCTTTACTCGATCGGTTCGAATTCTTCAAAGTAATTAAATATTCATTTAAATTAATACATTTTTATATATTGATGTATTTTGATAAAGTTTCAATAATATTTTGTACTTATGCACCCTTTTTAAATTGATTTATACCAGCATGCTTTTCTAATGAATATATGAATAAAAAAAATTGACATATCACTACATGCTACAATAATGCATATCTCGACGAGGCTCTTCATATGATATTGGTGGAAGGTCACCTACGTAAGTTCTTTATTCGTATAATTTCAGGACCTTACATTTGCTCTGTACATAGCGTTATCAAGTGATTCATACACCAAGTGACGCGGATGACGTGCCCAAATGCAAAAGTTATTGTGGACGCCTCTAATGTATTTCTTGTAACCAATTATATTTGAAATTGGTCATTATACTTGTTCAATAGTAAATTGTAAAAATACAGGTTGATTGTGATGCTTCTGCAAATTGTACTCTTATAAAATAATCAAACATAAATTGAATGCAATAAAGAAATAGGTAAAATTAAGTGTTTATATATATATATATATATATATATATATATATATATATATATATATATATAAGAGGTATCTATTATCATCAGACATATATTATTCTGTCCATGATATTGAAAATAAAAAAAAGGATGCAGTAAATAGTTTTAGCTACAAACAACTATATTCTCCTTTTTTCTATTCTACACCGCTGATTCAATCATAGGGTGGATCGAAATTATCAAATTTTTTACGAAAAATGCGTTTTTTTTTTTAAAATATAATTTTGAAAACGCTGTAAAATTAAAGGAAAAAAGTTGTACTGTACGGTGCAATTATCAAAATTATTGGAAAGAAATTCCCACGAGAGGTGTACTTCGAAAACTTATGAATTTTGAATTTAAAAAATGACCTCGAATTTCAAGGTTACGTAAGTAGGAGTTGTATCAAATCGACAATTGAGTTCCACTTTCTCAAAATAAAGAGTATCAAAGATAATTTAAAATAAAATTGATCACCTTACAATAGTTGTTACCAGACATATCGATCTTTATATTTGCGTGCTTTTTTTCGGAATTAGGTGTTAAATATATAAAATTACTCTTGGAGCTGTATGCCAAAAGGATACAGCAGTATAGATGTAAAAAGCTATTGTAAGGACTGTTCCCTATTTAAAAGATATACAGCGATTAAAAAATAATAGAACGGAGAGCATAGGTATAATTAATGACCCTAAAAAATCTTAGAAAAATGCCAACAAGATGCGACTTGGCAAAATGAATGTACATGGACGTATCATGTCACCTTCAACATGATACAATAAAGAGACAGGCAAAAAGAATTCGATAACATTGTTCAAGTGCTAGGAATATCGACTACTGAATTTAACGAACATTTGAAACATTCTCTGTTCCGCTCATTGAAATTAAGGAACAATAAAGCAAGTCACGGATTTCAGCATAAGGGCCGCTGACTCCCGAGAGAATAGAAATGTGTCTTTGACATCGCAAGCAGCATGAGATGTATTATATATCTCACACTCAAATATCGGTCAAAAACTGAAATCTAGCAGAAGAAGAGAGGAGGAAAGATGGAAGAGAACGTGAGAATAACGTCAGGGACATCTACAAGCAGGGTGTACATACATACATCAATACATCAAGAGCCTAATTTGAGTATACGAAGAAATTCATAAGACGCTGTTTGTAGAATGCCTCTGAAAAAATTCAATTGGCAAGAATTCGTCTCGCACAATCAACCAATTGCAGTTCGACAAGTAATGTTTGGTGTTTAACGATGGTAGAAAGTCAATGCGATTGTGGCTTAAGACTGGTCGAAATACCTAAATTGGAAAATGATTTTTAACATATAAAATAACCATTTACGTTTAGTAATTTTCTAAATAAACATCTTAGGCATCTGGAAAGCCTATTCAATAACAAAAATAATAACAATTAAAATTCTTATGAAGAAAGATAGTTAATAAAAAAACCTTTACCAAGTCTGGAATTCCCCACCGTCGTGTGCAGAGATAATATAAACTCACCGTAATGTTGAAAGATAAATGGCCATTCAGTAGCTTGATGCAATGCTTTATAATAAGTACCTCTTTCTCTAGATGAAAAGAAATGCCTAGATGTAATGATATAAATCTGTAAATTTTTCTAAAGTTATGTAATTAATTATAAAATTGTATATAAATTGTTGCAATACTTATAAAAGCAATTAGATCTTTAGCGAATAAAAGCTTTTACTTGGAGACATTTGCATTAATTAACATTTTATTAATTATAATAGGAATCGGTATAAACAATCACATAATATTAAAAAAAAAGTTAAATAAAATTAGTAATACCGTTGTTTATACAATTCTATTCGCTATTTAATATGCAATGGATGTAGAAGAAGGAAAACCTTTGAAGATCCAGCCTACCTCTAGACAATAAAATTAATGCGCAGTGAATTATTCATAAGTATGCAAATAGATACTCTGGGAACGGAGGAAAAAGCCTTTGCTCGAAATTTGGTTCAATTTCGCAATTCTTCCTATAATAATCAGCTTTATTCTTTCCAAAGCTCCTGCTTGTAAATTTCACGGCTTTCCTGTTACATCACTAATAAGTGATAAATTCCCAAATTAAATATACGCATGCGTATCCGTGATAATTAAATCTTTAATTAAAATTAACTAAATTCAAATCACTGTTCACCTTGGCAGTTCGAATGTACACTAATATACTTATATAAACAATTTTAGACGTAGAACATGCTGAAATTACAAGTAATGTTTATATTTTTAAACAATACTTTCTCACGGTATTACAATCAAATAATTGATTATCAGTGTAACGAGGCACTGCTGCATCTGTCTATCTATCTCCCTCATCCTCCCTCGGTAAGTATCAATTTCTATACGTAAAAAAAATCTATATCATTACACGGCAGTGCTTAAATTAGTTTGCTCGTCGCCGATACATTTTCTACCCGTATCGAGCATATACGAGCGGTACGTAAAGGCTACGCATCCGCGACTATTTCACCGTTGTAAAATCTATTATGGCTATAAGTAAAAACAAGTTATTTACGCTCTTATCTCGGCTGCCCATAACCGCTTCGTGTATCCTGCTCAGAAGCCCCGGGAAGCTCAATAATTATTATCGTCGTCTCCGATGTACGAAAATAGATGGGGGAGGGGGGGGGGAGAGAAAAATTACCAAATCCTTTCTTGCGCTTAAGGCATAATAATTCATCTTATAACGCATTCTATTATATATAGACGAAAACACTGTACGCGCGAACGAAAACGAAAAAAAAAATAAATCGATGTCTCTTGCTATCTCTCTCTCTCTCTCTCTCTCTCTCTCTCTCTCTTTCCTTCAGTCCGTCGCTCGTTTCGGCATTATTGTCTACGCATATGTATATATGTATGAAATGATCTATTCTTGATGTCAAAGAGCGCCCGATGCTTGGCCCGCGCGCACGCGTTTGTTAATAAAACGATACGGCTTGGCGCACGTGTCGGCCGAATGAGAACTTTTTGGATTTCGTTAATTGCACGTGCATCTCCCGCTATCGCTCAGCCCTTTTATAGATAATTCTTTTTTTTATTATTATTACAGGCTAGAAAAAATCGAAGAAGAACTGGGAATTACGTATAACGATTAGATTCGTCATAACAGGCTCTCTCGTTAATACGAAAATACAATTAATTAGGCGGTGATGTTAATTTCTACTAAAAAAATGCCGTCCGAAGAAAAAAACTTTGTCTTTGTCAATGGATTTTTGTAACTTTCAATTCAAAATACCATTCGATAGTTTGATTTTAAAATTTATTGTTTACGAAGTAATTGGCCACTCGACGTTTCGTATCGCAATCATTCGATGATGCAACACGATAAACTTTGAAAGTCCTGAAGTAACTATTGGCAAACGTTACGAAGACTCATTCAAGATTCGGTAAAGTTATTAATCATTTAATTATTCTCAATTAATTAAAACTTTAGATATAATTTTCAATTTTGGCATCACCCATTTTTTCATTATTTATTATTTACGATGGTATAATAGGTGAAGTATAAATTACTATCGTATACAAAGTACAGCTGAAAGTACATAAATTTATATAAATTCTCAATTGTGTAAATTAAAAATAAGAATGCGGTATGACTCGTATATAAATAACAGCAAAGAAAAAACAATTTCAGCATTTTATAAATATGATTTATGCAAGGCTTCGTTATTTATTCAAAAAATTCTTAACACATTTTAAATGAAAAAAAAAATACTTGGAAAACTTAAAAGCTCTATACAGCTCCTTATACCGCTTAAATAAAACTATTTTCGTATTCCTTCCATGATGAGACATGATTTACGATAAAAATGGAGAGAGAAAAAATTTATAACCAATGATTTTTTTATTTGCAATCTTTTCGCGCTGGTTAATTTTATAGATGCTTAGATGAGTGCGTTTAACAATCGCTGCCGCGATATTAATTAAATATAAGAGTTTAGAAGGGTGGGGGGGGGAATGGCATTTTACACTGTTAATACATTATATTATCGTAACGCGAAACCAGTCAAGGTACCTGCCTGCGTATAAAGAAAATCTGTCCTTGATCCCGTAAGGACTTTGTGTAACTTTTACTCTTAACAACAACGGCGAAAAAATTGGACATCGCGCAAGTCATCGATATCGTTTTCAAACCAGTCTCCTGCAATGTATCGTGTAGCTTAACGATTTGTACCTTTTATAGCAATTATACTTTTAATTTCGTACAAACTCTGTGAGTAATGTTATAAGAATTGAATTCGGGCGGTATTCGTTGATTGTCCGGCTAGCTCATTTGCATACTTCGGGCTGTAATTACTCTAATGCGCAATTTTACGCACTAGTATTTTAAATAATTCATTACTAAAAAAATTTTGAAAATAGTTGCTTAACATTTGGGGAACATTATGGAGCAATATTGTCGATTTATATATGTCTGCGAAAATTATTCTGTTGTTTGAACGTTGAAAATACTATTAAAAGGTAATTCTTATTAAGTTCAATGCTTATACTAAAAATAAATTTTTTCATTATTTATATTTTGAAATTTAACATATTAGATGCGTTTGAAACCAGATTTAATAATATTGTAATTTGTAACTGACACGGCGTTGTTGATCAATAACAGATAAATTATTATACATAATGTTATTGAATCGCTACTGATTATATCAACTATAAACTAATTAAACGTCACATTCAGTATATATAAGTATATATAAGTTAGGAAAAGTATCTGGATAGATAATGTGAATTTTGACAGATTTTAATTTTATTCGATTTATTATACAAATTTCATACAATACAGTGTACATTAATTTTAATATTATAAAAAAATGAAGAATCCAAGCGGCGTTGTTACAATGGAGTACACCGATTATAAAATTTTCAATCATTGACGAATTTCTGTTTTTCACCTGGCGAATTTCAACTTTATTTCTCTATATGAAAAAAAATTTGATTTATCTTTACTATGATTGTGTAGATATATGCAAATATGTTTTTGGAGAGCGTTTTTGGTTCGTTTTACCGACATTATAAAATATATCATTTAATTAAATAGTATATAATTAATAAACAAGAAAATTATTCAAGGATAAGAATGTTCCCAATAAATTATTGAATTATTGATAGCAGGCAAGGAAGGATAATCTATTAAAATATTGATATTTATTTTTTATATTATGATAACTTATGATTAGTCTCGAATAAAAATGAATACGACGGTCTTAAGCAATACAAAATGTCTATACCTTAATCCGGCTTTAAATGAAGCTGCAGCAGGCGCTATCAAAGTTTTAGTGCTGAAAATTATGAGAAGGCGTGGAGAAAATTAGAAGACCAATATGTAGATACAGACACAATGATTTATCATTACATATAAGAATTCGTCGATAATATTTTAACGGCAAGTGCAATCATTTGCGAAGGTTGTTTTGGGCTGAAATTGTTTCTTATCGGCTAAGAGGCTGACTTAACTCGATTACAAAGCATAAATGAAGAAAAAACTCACATCGAGCGTTTCAACACTTTGGGGAGTCCCTAGAAAAAATATTGTTAAAAGGCTTGAAAAAAATAACTGACCGCCATAATTGTCCGTTGAAGACAATTATGCGTAAGTTTCATCATCAAATGGATCATTCCCCAAACAATTGAAAGCGAAAATCGTCCATTATTGCCACAGCGGCATCTAATTTTTGCAAAGTTGTACATACTCTTTAGATTTGCAAGCTAATTCAAAGATCTTGGAACTCGTGACTGTTTAAAATGCTTCAGTGATAAACACCGTAATTAAGACCACTTCGAAGCTGCTTTTACGTCGTTTAAGCATAATCCGAAGGAGTTTATGCATCGTTTCCTGATCGTCGACGAAATATGGATAATATATAAAAAATGAAATAATGAATAATACATAAAAAATACTTTGAACTAATTTTCTTATGAATTTTATATAAGTTTTCGTTGTTAATAATGATTAATATATCAGTCTATTTATTAAAAATGAAATTAACAAAGAATATTTAATTATCTTCAAAACCAAGATCCAATGCTGGTCCACTAAGCTTTTACTTAAATTCAGCTCGACCGTTTCATAATCGTCTTCTACTTATCAGATATTTAATTATCTTATTTACGCTTGATATATGCATGCAAGAAATAATTCCGTAACTCAACGAACAACACATATTGAGAATTTTATAAATTTTAATTTCCTCGTCAGTTGACATTTTTCAAAGGAAACTCATTGCATTATTTATTTTACTAGGTGATGATCATTTTATGCACCTATACTTTGTTAATTGAGCATCTCTGACGTTCCAAGGTGTTCGGCTGATTAATGAAATGCAATTGATGCATTGATGCAATATAACAAGGAAACCTCGTATATTTAAAGTCAATTGTATTAATATTATAATTATATATACTATTCGTATTAATCTACAGTTTCTCTAATGTTATTATTGAGAATGGAACTACATTTTCTTTTTTAACACATAACTCATGTTCGTGAATTTACTGTTTAAGAATGTTTATAATAACTTCATTTGAAGAAAACTTTTGTTACCTTTTTTTTTAATGCGGGATGAAAAGTAAAATAATATAACTTTCGTTATTTGTACAAATGTTATTAATATCTTCCACTTTATTAAATTAATAAACGCGAATGTATAATTGAAGTGACGTAAAGTTTTGAATTTTTTTTTCTTAAATTTCGATATGTATTTGTCAGTGGCAAACATTTTTACAGGTGATGTATTGACAAGCTTCAATATAATTGTATACTTTTACGCTAACGAGGAAGGGAATGTGTTAAGACATTTTATGAAAATGAATTCTGCTTTATTTTTTATATCTAACTAGATAATTCCTAGATTAGCTATTCTAAAGGCTCATAAAGCATCTTTTTCTTTATGAATGTGTGTCATTCTTTTCTTATATTTTTTCAATAATTGTCGCTTGCATTGTATTATAGTCTATAGATTTTGCAGATTGATGTTCTTCGTCTTCCTCATGCTTATATCATTCAAATTTTTAAACGGTAAACACATGTTCCCTATAAATTTTATGTTGATATTATAGCAATGATTCCATATAAGTAGGTTATTGTCTGTCAGGCTTTAAAATAAGACAGATTATCACTAAAAATTCTTTGCAGAACTAAATTTGCAAGATGAATACGGTGAATAATAAAATATGATAGTTTTGCGAAATAAAAAATATTTCGAAGTTAGAGTAAAGAATGAGTCTGCAAGCGGCTTCGCTTTTCGTAATCAGTGCTCCAAAATATCTCTAGAAAACTTCCATGGGCTACAAAAAACCCTTCTGGATCCTACAGACTGATGCGCATATATATAGTCCACGAATTAAACAATCTGTGCATACAAGTCAAATATCAGATAAAAATGTAACGCTTGATACTGCAAGTCACATAAATGTGAATTAAGGCAATTTTGAACATTATGACTAGACCTACCGAGGCGATTTTGAGCACTATAACTAGACTATAGAATATTTTAGTAAATTTTCTCGTATGATCAATCATATGGAAGAAAGTTTAATAAAATTTATAACTACACCTCATCGAATTATCTAAAAAATTGAAAGTTCCGCGGTTGTGAAGATTTTTACAGTAATTTTTTTTTTACGGAATAATTCCAAGCTATATAGAAATCATTTGCTCCAACATCAAGAATTCGTCATCAGCTAAATTAGTTTCTATAACTGAGCGAACCCACCCTCGGACTAATACTTGTCAATATTCTAAGGTTAAATAATCAATTATATAATATTAGAATGGCTATGTTTATTTTCAACTTTCAATCTAGTATCTGTCCTGCACTTTATTAGTTAAATACTGCACATATACACATAAGCATGCTTGCGCGCGCGCGCACACACACACACACACACACACACACACACAAGCCTAATGATTTTGAAACATTATAAATGCATTAAGTGTAACATTCAGCAAAAATCCTCTAAATAATGATCGTTTAATTACAGGGACATTCTTTAATAACATGGGACGCTTAATAATTTCAATATTCGAACAATGATGAAGAGGGCAGGAAAGAGTGAATTTACGCGCGCTGTTTAACTGACCGAAGCTAAAAGGCAGCCCAGGACCACAAGTATGTACGTATAGCGACTCGAGTCGACTATTCGCGCAATTTATTACAATATACATATAATGCAGGACAATTATACACGTCGGGATTTTTAACGCTCTATAAGATAATATCTGGATGTATGACGCAATCACGAGAAACCGCTTCGTTCTTTTCCATTTTTTTTATTCCCTCTTCATTATCAACGTGCGTGCGGGAGACCAAGGAATTAAAAAATTCCTTGAGTACAGTGCAGGTTGGAATGCAGAAAAATCATATATCGAGATTAAATATATATATATTAATCTGGAGCGCAGACTGTGAAAAGTAATATGATGCAGACAATTTACAGAATATCGATCGATCGTGATTATACGTGTTTATATAAGTGCAAGTATGTTAGCTTTTGCGAATGTTAAATAATCAGAACATTACGTGTCACGTATTTTCTAAAGCCACAACGATATAATTTTTAATGTAGTCATATATATATATTGTTTAAATTGCATTAGCTATCGTGTACAGTACCGAAAGTCAACAGACAATCACATCATATTGTTGAAAATTAATCCGCCAGGTATTTTTTAGGACACAAATGTATTTCCTCCTCGTAATTGTTTAATTCATTTTTGATTGCGCATATTTAATGATGAAATAATGAGCCGAAATCGAGGCTGCGATTCCTTTATTTCTTGAATGGAGTAACTCTTCGCAGTTGCTACATACAGTACAGTGAGCCTAGGGAGTCAGACTTTTGTGGTTATTACAATTAAAAAATTTTTTTCTTTAAGTATCCGATGTCCGGATCGCGCTATCTGATTATTGCAAGTCGAATGATACACTTCTCAAAGAAAAAAAGGGTTGTATTTGTGGTCATATTATTATTGAACCTTATTACTACTTTTCTTCAAAAATCAATATTTCCATCAATAAATTATCATTGAAAAATATAATACTTATTATTTAGTAGAAACAGAACAAAAAATTGAGGGCGAACTTCGCTTTGTATATTCGGTTAGATTGGATAGGAAAATAAACTGATACTCCCATTATTGGGTAAAATTGCAATTATCTAAAGCCACATTTTATTCCCATATGTAACAGAAAATTTTATCCCACGTATGACAAGTAATCCATTCTGACTAGAGAAAAAGTCTGCTAATTATACGAAAGTGAATTTATTTATGTATTTTTTGCCTACAAGAAATCAGAAAATTTTATATACTCTTACAGATCTGTAATTAATTCAAATTAGCATGTCATTGAATTTATATTTTATATTTTACTTTAGATTCCTATGCGAGTTAATGCAATACTCAAGTTTTGTCATTTTCAGCCATAGGATGTGGTTTCCCGTACTTGTACTTATGTAGAAACTGCTCTCAAAAATTAAAGGATCTTAAAAAAACAATAAAAAAATTTTAGGTGGTTTTAAACAAGGCATAATTCGTAATATAATGGCTATCTCGCAAGCACAGAAACAAAACAAATTTTTCAACGGGCGAAACCAGCAGATATATATGACCTTTATATGACGATCTGAAGTATGAAGTTACTGTCGATCAAAGCAAAAATGGCTATTTTCACTTTAACAATTAATTACTCTAGAACTAATGAATACACGGAAATTTAAGAAGAGTTTTTGAAACTGCATATCATTCACAAGCAGTAGCAAACTATTTAAAAAAAATTCTTTTTCGAACTTTTTCTTTCTGCCCCGTAGATTCAAATTTATTTCTGTAAAAAATGACCAGAATAAGAAATTTTTCAACATTAATTCATTTTATCAATATATAAATGTTTGGCCTTATTAATAATGTACAATTTTTTATTCCTCGATGCCAGATTAAAAGAAAAAATATGAAACAAAAAATTTCCGAAAAAATACAAAGAACAATTTTTTTTAATCGGAGCCCTCGAAGAGGGCAGAAGTGGCTCGAAAACATCGGAGGTTAGAGATACAGAATGCTTTGGTAAAAACGACGGTCAACTTGTCCTTTATTAATTATAAAAATTACCTTTCATTTTTATATTTTGCATTCGATTTGGGTGATTGTAAATAAGAGCTGTCGAACTGTCGATAAAATTATATTATTGTTCAGATAAGAATATGCATTGTTTTGGGTCAATTGTCCTTTAAAAGAAAAAGTAATGAGACTTCGCGAATCGTCAACGTACGCATAGGTCAAAACGATCCAAACTTTAAACTCGATTTTCTCGAAATCGTTCATTTTTTTTCGTCAAACTGAAATGAAATTATACTATAACTACAGTAATTTGTGATCCATCGAACGATCCGTTCCATCCAATCAAGTTCATAATGAAATTCGATTTTTTCTTTACTTCAGCAATTTTTGTCACATCTGTCACAAAGTCGATCATCTATACTATGTATTTCCTTTATTTTTCGCAGTCAAAGTAAGTAACGTAAAGTTCATTCATTATTACTAAAATAAAAAATTTTATATATAATTGTCGAATAAATTTATAAAGAATCGAAAATGTTTTTCTACGCCCATAATTTCATCATACACAAATGGATGACAGTAATGGTCATAATAGAACACGTAAAAGTTTTACCGTTATGACTTTTTAATTTCAAAACCTAGTATTATAAAAAGGTCTTTGAATAAAAAGGGCTTTGAATAAAAAGTTCTATTTCCTTCAATTTCTTCAGGATTTGATGGGATTAGAGCTTACGGACATAATGATAGATTGAAATCCAAATTTTCTTTTTAATAAATTCAAAATCATGCGCATGCTCGATTCATTTTATTACTATTTAATATTTATGAATAATAATTATTAAAGAAATTTCGTAACTTTTGGGTGATCTTTCGATCTACCTAATTTGTGTACGTCCCCTATTCTAATCTATAAAAACTAACTTTTCTAAAAAAATTGTTTTTATTTATTTATTTATTAGAACTACTATCGAAAGATAGTACAGTGTTAAGAAAAGCATAGAAAGATTAACAAATGATGTACGTCGTGGAACGCACGGTAGAAGTTGATACTTCTTAGGTGGAGTGTCGGAAGAGTTATTTGCAAGTTTTGAATATTTGTTATACACTCTCTCTGTCTCTACCTCTTCTCTCTTTTTCTCCTTCCCCTCTCTCTTTCTCTACCTCGCAATCCCATCTCTCTTTCTATATAGATGTAGAATATTCATACTCAACATCAGTGTAGGTATACATTGAATGTTTTTCCGAGGCGTATTCTCAAATACATACAGTACAAATAAGCTTAGATAATATTTGAGAGGCTAAACATTTGTAGCATCAAAAAGATACGATGCGCCTTATTTTTATGTTTTTATTTTTTTTAATTCAAATAAAATTACATAATTCTTTTATCATTTTTTATTAACGACCGAACAAAGAAATACATATAAATTATTGAAAAAAACTAAATAATTTGTAGATATATCTTTGTAAAGACGTATTAACTTTGTTTTCAATGTAAAAAATGCCCTAACATGATGACAATAGATTATACATGTTTACTTAATACACAGCAAAACTATTATTGGCAATTTTTATAATATAACTAAAAAGAATTATAGATTTTGTTTTGAACTTAGTTTTAATCATTTCACTATGTCTTATTTAAGATATATGTACCATTCTAGTATTAGAATGCTCACTGTCTTTTGCAGAAAGATATATTTGTCCCAAAAAAAATGCCGAAAGTAAATTTGTCAAAAACAAATTCATTTGTTAATTTTTTAAAAATAACATTCTTTGCGGATCTGGTATGATTTTAAAATTCCACGTATCTATATAATTTATCATTATAATTTTCATTCACCACATTTTTAAAGATCCACTGTTTTGAAAACCTTCAATTCTCATTCACCGAATATAATGCCTATATAGATTATGTCATGTTCAAGGAGAAAGGAGAGACTGGTTTACAATCCTTTCCTTTAATTTACAATAGATCTCGTTACTTTAGTCAATACGTAGGGACTTATCGATAACCCGAAAGGTGCACATATGCATTGATATATTATAAATCATTTTGAAAAGTAAAATGTAAATATTTTCTAAGTCGATGACAGACAGATACTAACAAATAAAAGTATTTTAAATTCAATTTTGACATAAATATATTTGGTGATATTAGATTCAAGACTGTTCTTATATTTCTTAATTTGAAATGAGCTGGCATTATAAATTTATTTAATATTTTCAAGGTCAAAAATAAATAAATAAATTGATCTTTGCATTCATCACACATTTCTGCCGCTCCATTATTTTTAAACCAACTGATTTCAAACTTAAACAAGTCATTTCCAAATCAAGGAACTTAGACTTATTCGTACTATCCAATTGACCAAGTGAATTAAATCGAATGCTTTTAACACGAATGAAACGGTACGAATTAAATTCCAGTTCCTGATATAATTGTCGTGTTACTAAGTTAAAGAAGACAACGAAGAATGTAGAATATACATCTCACCGTGGTGTGGCAGCTCACCCATGATTTCCCCTTTAGACTCTGAGCATGTGATTCCTTCCGCGCTACGACAAGTACGAATCTCAGCACAGGGCTCTAATATAATAGTTAAGTATCCAACAAGTGAGACGAGTGTGTCTGCCGCACTGCTCAAGCACATATTCCAGATATTATTTTTTAATATCGAACGAACAGAACGATAATCGCGTTTATAAAGAAACATAGATTCTTCACGATTGTGACAGTTGACAGTCACCAGAATCGAATCAAGTTCAGTGCGCTAAGAATTTACCAACTCCTCAAGTGTATAAACAGACTATTTAGCATGCTAAAAACATAAGCGACAAGTCGAGTTTCGTGCACAGAATTTAAAAAATGTATCCACGTAGAACTTAAGGCTTTTATTGGAAGAACTCGCAAAATGCGACGGATAAAAGAGTTGCTTTTTTTAATCGGCAGACATTATAATGCCGCTATTCTATGATCCATTTATAAAAACGAGGTGAATTGGAGGTTAACCATACCTAACCGAGTTCGAAATATTAATTTATTATGATATAGAACTGAAAAATTATGTGTCTGAAATACGTAAGGAGCATTTAAGTTTTTCATGAAAAGACACGGATATAGATGCGCGCGTGCATATCCAAAAATATCCTTTTCGCTCTGTGTCAATTTGAATTTTATTTGAATGCCATTTTTTATCAGAATCCAAGCATTTTTTCTAATAATATATTGTTATGTTTTTTGCAAATGTGTTAGATATTAAAATATATGTTATTATGATATTATTCGACATATTTATGTGAAATAAGTTGTGAAATAAAATGAGAGCTTAAAAATATATGTTGACAAAGTATTCATTTCTGCCAAACTGATTACGAGATTCAGCTCGACTAATCTCGAATAAACAATACAACCTCAGTTTTAGTCATGCATATAAATAATTGTAAATTATCCATCAAGGGAGTTGGAATAATGTACGAATATTCCGTAATAATAACGGTTATTCTCAAAGATACTATTGAATTGTAATAAATAGGAAAATATCAATGTATCTATGAGAGCCCGTAAATTTAATTGAAATAATTAATGGTTCAGTACGCACTACACTCGAAATTAATCAGATACAGTTCTTTCAGTAAATAACGATAAATGTTCAACTTTACATAAATTATTTAATTAAAGAAAATGTACTATTTAAGGGAATCGTGATCCTGAAAAGGGAATACTGACTCGTAAGTTACATTTTTTCGTGACAATTAAGCTTGGATAATGGTACTCGATATATAACACTATAGAGACGAATATAAGGCAAGTTCGAACGCGTACAAATCAAGTCGAAACAGATAACAAATTCAATTTCATTGATACCAATTATAATCTCCTAATAAATCCCAATGTATCTGAGGTTCAAGGAATTAAAGCTATCAGAATCACCACTCTTATAATGCTGAAACTAAAATCAAATCACAACTATTTGTTTAAAAATAGAACATTTTTATATAATGTATGCATGATAAAATAAAATACATTCGTACGGAACAGAAGTTAAAGAAAGACAAAAATACGTAATAACTTATTTTGTGCTAAAAAATCTCTCAATCAGAAATATTTTTATATATATGTCAATTAGAAATTATTTTTCTATTTTAAATACTCTATAAAAAAACATTTTTCAAAAATATTTGAAAAGAAAACTATTATTCACGATAGTTTTCAAGTAATATTTGAAATTCCATTTTAAGATAATATGGTCAATATAAATGACGATTTAGAAAAATGATAATTAAAATGCTTATATATTGTTACAGTTTCAAAGTTCATAAAGTTCTCTGATTAATGTACGCAGTTTTGGCTAATTAAAATAAAGAAATATTACTTTTTTATTTTATTTTAACGGAAATAGTTATCATATTTTAATTTCTTATCAAAATTAGAATTGTTCCTGGTATATAAATAGGTATATAAATTAAATAGGTATATAAATTAAAACTCAAACGTAATTTCATATTCAATATAAGATGAAGTTAAAAGCAATTATATTCTTCTGCCTCTTGACAATTACCCATACACGTAAGATATTAAAATTATAAGAAGCCTTATTTGGAGTATAATTTTTTTTGCTTAATCGAAATAACTTTTCATCTATTTTTCGTTAAATACACAATAGATATAATTATTTAAAGTAATATTCATTTTATATTGTTTAAAAATAATTTTATTCATTAACTAAGAATATCTTAACAATTCACGAATAACTATTAGCATAAAATGTTAAATAAAAAAGAAACATAAAAATACAGTACAATGGAAATATTTATTCTAAAATCCAATTTCAACATAATTTCAATTTCGATAGTAAGTTTTTGTACTATAAAGTTTGTAATCGCTCCAATCTCTGAAGCAAATCATAAGAATATTAAATATAAATAAAACATAGGCAAACTATATGATTTAAATTTTAAATGTCCTTAGAACTGAAAAGTATCGAGAGCTTAATGAATAAATATTCTGTCATTTATTAATATCACGAAAATTTAACTCAATATTGGTTATTTCAAAAATCATTATTCAGCATAGCTTTACATTAGGAATTTTTGTATTCCCTCAGTTAATCTATCGAAGCACTTTTACGTCCGTTACCTAGTTATTATCTGAAATTTTGTTAAAAATGATAAATATTAAAATTATAAACTCTTTTTCTTTAGTTTATATAGACAGTTGAAAAATTTTTACATTGGGATTGATCAATTATATTTGTTTTTTTTTCTTAATTTCTCAGTAATATTCTTTCTTAGAATTTCCGTGAGTCCTGTCTCTGCCTATTCATGCTGAGTATATTTTTGATTAAGATCTCTGTCCATTCTGTTGTCTTTTTTGTCACATTTTGTCACAGATGTGTCAGTTCGTATTCTGTAATCCCCTCATCGTAATATTAATTGTGTATGATACAGAAATGGTACGGTTGGACTCGAAATATTAATGCCAAAACACCTAGAATCTAACCATTTTATAGAGTTAAAAGCATTTTGGGTATGTAGTGACGTTAATACAAAGACTAAACTAGTTGTACGGTAGCAGTAGCCGGCCAGGAGAAACATATTAATTACTTCAATAATATTATACTTCAATTGTTAAGTGTCCTTTTCTGAATCAATAATATTATTCTGGTTTATCAGCGGTATTCTTAACCGTCTGTAGCTGAAAAGTTCTTAGAAAAATTAAAAAAAAATGTTAAGTACTATCGTCTTAAACAAGGACAAATGTTATATGAAACTGACAAGAACTTCCTTACTTTTAATGATTTTAAACAAGTTTTAACTTTTTCTGGTGCATATCTCTAAGTTTGACTCAAAGCTAGGGGATCTACTAGATTTCAGAACATTTGTAAATTTGAAGAGTTCTTTCTGTCTGAAGAGAATGAGAAAGAGTGACAGAGATAAGTCTGGCTCTTTGAATCTTGTCATATGTGTTCTTTGTAGGTGATTCAATACAACTCAGAGATTATCATCTTCATAGTATCTTTGGTTACAAATAAGATGATCTTGAGTAGTTATAATCTTCATGTTAAGAATATTTTGGGGGATCTTATTCTTCGGAAAATTCTTTATTTGGTATATACATATATTTGGTATATACTTTATTGGTATATACAAAGTTTTACCGCTCTTAACCATCATCGTTCTGATATCTTATAGTGTTGGTTTCAATTTTTTGCGTTTATATGCTATTTTTCGCAAGTTAATCGAGTAACAGAAGCTTTTTTATAATATTTCATTTCAACTCTTAAATGTTTTTTTTTGACTATTAGATTTGATCTTGTATATTGGATTGATTAGCTACTCAATAACATTATAATGGAAAAAAACTAAATATTACAAAAAATTTTAAATAATAGAAAATTATAAAAAAAATTCAGAAAAAGACAAAAATGAGCCACCAGATAATGCTTAAGAATAAAAGAACATGTTATAATTGGTTTCAAAAACCTCAACTTTTGAATGCATCAATATGTGACATAATTAAACGTTGGTTGGCTTTTCGTCATTCGTCAAAGTTTGACTGTCACTTTGAACTTCAATGATATGATTTATCTTTATTTATTAAACATCAAGAAATTGTTTTTATAATTATTGAAAGTGTGACTACTTAAGTAATTTTAAATATTTGAAGAACTTTTAACTTTTCTATAAAATTCAAACTGTAAAATTCTATTTCTATATTTATTTTTTATGGGTAAATTTACGTCTAATTCTGACGCAATCGGAGAAAGGATTATGGCTGCTATACTATTCATATTTACATAACATTGGAGTATTGCTGTTCTTTGCTATTTTTGTCTTCATTTCAATCAGTTCTGTTTTAAATGTTGCACACAAAAATAATCTATAAAAATTCCTAATCCTGATTTCGAAATTAGATTTTCTAGAAATTCAGTTGGTTCCATAGCCTCTTGAAGGTCTATTGAATTCAGTCTTATCGTACTATTAAGCCGGACTTAAAAGTTCTTTACTATCTTTGGTCTTTCTAATTATAGTTTTGATTGGGACCTAACTCTAGTTTATCTCTACTCTTTCCATACATTTCCGATAACAGTTATATACAATTTACCCACAGCTGATAGAATTATGATAACCTATCCACTAAAATTCAAGTACATGTTCCGACCTTGAAGTTTTGCGAAATGTCTTTCTGTTATCTGTTGGGTGTCTTTGGTTTCATTTCTGACATTTATAGTCATTGATTTTTGGAGACTATAATCACCCAAATTTCTGTTTCGACCTGATGTCTTAAAGATTCTTTTCCATTTTTAAGGAACGCCTCACATTGATATATTTTATTTTCCATCTTAGTCTATGTGAGTTGTCTCATTCTCTTCTACGGCGTCGTTTATCTATTTAAATAATTTTTTATCATTTAACTCATATTTACTTATTCGATCGCTTTCTCTATCATTTTAGTAAGCATTTTCCATTGTTTATACTAAGACACTTTTCTTATAATTGCCAAGGAATTTTCCCGATTTTCTCGTAATGAATTTATACACGATCTCCTATTCTTCTTCGTATTTACGCCAATACTTATAAGAAATTTTACTACGTTAGCTAGGATTCTTATTGGTATAATACGTATTGAAAGGGCTATATTTGTGCTAATCAGTATACTCATGGGTTAGTCGTTATAGTTTTTGAACTGCGTCATTATTTAAGCTTTTCCAGAAATGTTAAATAATGTCTGTTTGGCTTAGTTGATTACTTCTTGTAAAAGCACTTTCTTGCTCGTTTAAATATTAAATAAATAAATAATTAATATAAGGATACAACCATTGAGTTTTTCTACTTTTTGATTCTATATTTTGAGGTTATGTTTTGACATAAATAAAATATTATAAAGATGTTTTATTCTATACAATTCGAGTTCAAATTACAATTTCATACCAGAACTAGAATAATATTGAATGTAGAATCAATTACAATCGTCTTACGACTCAAGATTATCCACCTAAGACGTTTCGAATACAATTTTATTACTCGTTGTTTTTAATATGATTGTTTTATATGTAATCTCCACTAAAAGTTATATTCTTGTTCGTTCTTTAAAATGATATAAAATCCACGTAGAAAGTATATACACATGCGAGTGATCGATTCAAATTAATAGATTTTCAGATTGTTTTGAACATTTTGAACACATTTAAAAGAGCATGTATTTTAGTCCACAAAATGTTCTTTGCTTTCATTAAGGTTCAAAATGATAAATATTAAAACTTAAAAGAGTTATGCAAAACTTCTTATTATTTCGAGTCTCTATTAAATTTTGAATTATTAAGCATAATAGTATTGTATCTTGTTTTTTAAAAAATCACATCTTATAATTTTGCATTATTAATATTCCTTCGGAATGTTTAATTAAGTAATCGATTAAACACTTACTCGTGCAGGCGTCCTAAAACGAATCATCGGGGGTCGCAATGCTGTGCGAGGGTCATTCCCAAATTTGGTAGCAGTATTTGGCGTTCAGACAGTCCCAACAGTTAATGTGTTATTCTGTGGTGGTGTAATCTATAATCCACGTTGGATTGTAGTTTCAGGAGGATGTGCTTGGTCAGTCGATCGCACTGTACCGCTCGAAAATATAACAGTGCTTGCAGGAAAATGGAAGCTTCCTGACCCGGGAGAGCCTTTACAAATTCGAAATATCGTCCTTGTACGAAAACACCGAGGTTATTATCCACCTGAGTAAGTTTCAATGCTGATGATTTTTTTATAATTAATTTTGAAAATTATTATTTAATTAGTACTAGAGTATTTTTGATAATTTGAACAAACATTATAAATAGCATTTAACATGGCTTTTAACTACACTTAAAATTGTACGTTATATATTATGTATTATATAAAAAAAATATTGGTTTCCATGCAGCCTGAGGGGTCCAGCGTGTGTCTGCTAAATCTTTGTTAAATTTTTTGTATTACATTGGCTTCGATATATTTCCTATTTAGACTCATAAAAAGTCATATCTCACACGTACTTCGCATTCACCCACGGTTCTGTCTATAGTGCGAGGAAAATCTACGACTAAATCCAGCGGAATTAGGAAAATCTACGACTAAATTTAGTGGAATTAGGAAAATCCGTTCTGAAATGGTCTGTGTATTGAAATTACTCAAATTCGGTATCCGCGTCAGATTTCGTAGACTCGGATACCGAAATCATCAGTCTCACAGCAGTCGCTCAAATTGTTGAGTGCGAAGAAAACACCTATTAACAAAGCCGAAAATTTTAACGGTGACCACATAGGAAACGCGACGAATATTGCTTCATCCGTGTAACTTCACGACTCCACTAAGGTGCCGATCATTCCGAATATTATTTATATATTATTCATATTACATTATATAGGATGTAAAAATAGTTGAAAAAAATGTGTGTATATATATATATATATATATATATATATATATATATATTTCTTTACTAAAAAGTAATTCGATCAATATCTTTGTTGAGAAAATTTTTTTGTGGCTACTCTTTGTCCAGTAGTAGTACTTGTATCACATTGTAATGATCGGAATTTTAGTAGGAGCTTATAAAACAGAATTTTATCAACCAAGTAATCATCCAACTTCATAAACAAGTTCCTTATCCAAATCTACCTAAGATATTTAACGTATTAAATACATGTTAATAGTATATTAATTTTTCAGATTTGGCAGATCTATTGATTTAGGCTTGCTCAAACTAGATAGAATGCTAGAATTTGATCAATATGTCTCGTTTTTTCCATTTTCAACTAATCTCACATATCCGTCGGGCAATGCCATAGTAGCTGGTTGGGGTTCCACAACAAAAGAAAAAGCAGATCAGCACGAGCCAGGAGAAATTTTACAAGTATTGAATGTGACTATAATGCCCATCGATCAATGCAAAATATCTGTCAAGCGCGTAATGGAAGACAATGGCAAAGTGTTTTCAGAAACTTCTTTTAATGTATTCCATTTCTGTACTGGTTCATTCACGCAGGGCGTTGAAAGAGGTCCATCTTCTGTAAGTATTTAAAAAAATATCTCGTAATTGAAATGATTAGTAAATCAGATTGGTGAGTATGAAATTTAGCAAAAGTAATTGCAATTAGAAAATTTTATAATTAAAAAAGACAGTTTTCTGATAATTTATAAGTATAAATATTTATTATAGTCATAAAAAAATATGTATCAATATTATTTATATATATTACGGTGTAAGTGTTAGGTTATTCAGGTTACAACATTTTTTACCAAATTTATCATTAAAATACATTGTTTATATGTTATAGATCTTAAAATGGTTTCTTTAAATAAATGAGATATATAATTTTCTGATGGGTTATTCATTGATATTTGATTACGTTTGATCACAATGATTTTTTAGGATTTCGGATTATGCCCAATATGAAGAATTTCGTGTTAATATTAATTTCCTTTTGTTTGTCAAGTTTGGCCAGCTCTACTGATCACATAACAATTTTGCTTTTACCTCCTAATGAAATGTGAATTGATTTAATTGAAAATGGTATTAACTGAATTTGGACGTGCTTATTTGTAATCATCATGGAGTTCAGACTCCAAACATGATGGAAAGAGTCTTACGATAATCATCAATAATCAATTCGAAAAAATAATGATTATTGATTAAGAATGTTCAGCGATTTAAGCTAGTTTATAAAATGGTTTTTTATTGAATATTTTCTGATTAGTTTTATTATAATAAACTATAACTTTATAATAAAATTATAACTGATATCCGATTATATTCAACGAATCAACATTTATTTTATAATAAATACCATAGAATGAAATGGTAAAATACTTAGCCAATATTAAATAATAAGTTTCTACTGTTAATGATAACATTAATAACCAATTTCATCATTAGAAATCTTATTTTAAGACATTATTGGAATAGATTTTAACGTATAGGATTTTAATCTTTAATTGGTTGTGCTCAATTTTTAAAAAATCGCAATTTTTATGCAAATACAACAAATACATTAATGAACCTACAAAAAACTTCTGGTCTGGATAAAGAATAACATGATTTTAACATATTTCGATGTGCTGAAATCCAATATAAGTTCGATTAGTTGAAACACCTAAAAAACGTGGAGTAAATGGTTACAAATAATAAAACATCAATTAAAATTGAATAAAATGTAAAATTGCAAAAATACATATACAAAAAATTGTTCTGATACTAATCCAACGTAGTAATTACATATTTTTAGGTGCTGGATCAATTACCCTCAAATAATGATAAATTTTTTTGCAGTGGTCAAAATTGATAAAAATTTACAGAAAATTGTAAAAAAATCTCGAAAATTATATGAATTAGTTTGAAATAATTTTTCTAATCTAGATTTGGTATGGCTTTGACATTTTTTAATATTTTGAACTTCAAATTTGAAGTTCATTTTGTACAAAACCTACAAAACTTTCGGTTAATTGTTATTAGTAGTTGAAAATAATAATAGAACATTGTGAAAATTATATTAATAAGTATGTAGAAACTTATCAATGTATATGGATCCCTTGATATTTAATCATCTACTAACTCCATATCTAAACATATCAAAAATTACCATATATTTCAAAACTATGAGAATTGTAAAGCTTAAAAACATTTGAATAAATATTGCAGGTATTATTCTGAGATATTGATGTGAACTAAAACTTATGTGAACGTGATTGATGTGAACGTTTATGGATATCTTTTCCAATTTAGAAGCACTCGCAAAGAATATCTATAGACATCATTCACGCCAACATGTTGAAATTTTTATTCTTTCAAGTTAATTTTATACTTTGTTTCTCTTTGAACAAAAATTATTTTTTATATCTGTGCACTATATCTTTTCCAATTATATTTTCACAATACATTTGCTACTTATCCTATGTTTAATACCTAAGCTATATCTCACGTTCATCCAACATGTGTCCAGGATTTTTCCTGTTGAGCGATGAAAAACCTAGTTTATAAATGGCATTTAGAAAACAATCTCTCCTTAGCGGTCGGTGTATTGAAACTATACTTAAATTAGCTATACATACCACATTTCGTAGTCTTTGACACAGAATGTGGCAGCTTCAAACCTTCCACTCTAATTATAGAATAAAAAAAAACATCTAAGTCATCAAATTAATCAATATTTTCATTGGTCTTACAGTCCAATTAAATCAATCGAAAATAATTCATAATAATATTATGAATTATGATCCCCCCTCTACACAAAATGTTTAAAACCAATCAATTTAATAAGGAATGATAAATGTTGTCAAATTTACTAGACTCTAACATTAAATTAACATTATTCCGATTCTTGGAAATGTGAATACTTTCAAGACTCTCCCTTTTATACTTATTATTAATACCATGTTCTAAAATATCCACATTCACAAAATCAAAAGAATGTAAAATCTTTAAACAATGCTCTTTTAAACCGGAAGTAATATGTGAGCTACGTAAACTATATTTATATTCATAAATTCTCTTTTTTAAATATCTACCTGTTTGTCCAATATAGTATTTATTACAACCCATACAATTAATTTTGTAAACAACTCCAGATTTTAGACATAAATCATCCCTATCTTTGCAATTATTAAACAACTTACTTAAATTATTGCTATTTTTAAAGAAAATTTGAATGTTATATTTCCGAAAATTTCTTTTAATTCTTTCAGATAATCCTCTAACATATGGTAAGACAATAATTTTGCCTCTGTTAACATCAACTCGTGCATTATGTCTATTTTCGGTATTATAAATGTCAAACAAACTCTCAGCAATTAATCTATTAATAAATTCAATTGGATATTCATTATTAATTATTAATTATTAATTAATTATTAATGAAATTTAAATTTAATTTACTAAATTTGGTAGTGGGGATAGGGTATGTATAGATTAGAATATAAGGTTTAGTTTAGTCCCTGATAAGGAGCCGTAGCGAGCTCGAAACGTTGGACTACGTCTTCAATTAGGTGAGGGTGGTAGGGACAATCAGATTGCACTTTACTAACAGAAAAAATTTTTTTCAGCTAATATTTTATTTTCAGATTAGTCTACGGGGGTGACTGTATACAAGGACAGTCTGACTGTCACTATAATTTTTAATTTTTAGTTTTATTTTTATTATTTTTGCATATTGATGTATTAATATTAATATAAATATATATTGATATTATTACGTATTATTTTCGATTAATTTAATTGGACTGTAAGACCAATTAAAATATTTATTAATTTGTATATAAGCAGTCGGCAAAAGCATAATTAAAGTATCTAAGTCATCAACAATATTGGAACATACGAGCAGTGACCCATACGGTTAATGTCTGTGGCGAATCCTGATTAACTTTACTGATCGCTCGAAAAGTGATTTCGGCACTATAGTAAAATCGTCGCTTTCATATCTTTTGATTCTTTTTACAAAATGAAAGGACTACAAATTATAAAAATTTGTTTGAAGACATATTGAAATATTTCAAATTGTTCGGTTCAAAAACAAATTAGCTACGTCGATTAATGTACTTATTTCAGCTTCTACGCAAATTACATCTTTTTAATAATTACACCAAATTTAGAGGTGTTTGGAAATAAATCAAAATGCATAAAGTCTATTACGTCCGTTTTTGGGAATGAATCGCCTTTTTAATACTCATGTAATTCAAGATTGGATATATTTTTGATATGATCCATAATTAGAAAATGTTAAAGCAATACGATAAATAATACAAATACAATTTCGTATTTACTTACGTTATTTAGGAAATGAATACACACCGGTTAAAATGAAACCTAAGTCAGCAGACAATGTAATTATATTTGTAACAACTAAATCGTCATAAGTTTTCGATAATTTTCATTCAGTTTCCAATTTGCAGCTCGGAGAAAATGCTATGGTATAGCTGAATATTATGCGTAGCTGAAAACTCGCATTTATAACAACAGTACTTTGCTTCCAAATTTTATAGTATTGCAAAAATTTTAAATAGACTTGTATATGCAGTAATCATTAATTACAAATATTTTATATTTTCCGTTAGGGTGACGCTGGTAGTGCGGTGATGCAACGAAATGCGCAGGGGCTCTACAATGTTGTTGGAATTATTTCTTCAGGAAATGCAACTCTTGATTTTGCGGTGCACATCCATGTTGCTCATTTTATTCCATGGATTAATTCTGAAATTGCCGCATTTCCATATCCATAATGTACACAGCAATATATTTATTTATTAATGAAAACGCAGTAAAATAGATATTATAATACAAACATACATTTGTTTATTAATAACACAAGTTTACAAAATTGAAAAAAAATTCAAAAAATTGTACGTAAGTTATTTACAACAAAAGTGACTGATTATTCTCGTATGAAAATTTGTCAGATGATATAAATCAGTAATTTTGTTATTAATATGATGTACCAACAGATTTCATTCCAAATTTGATGTAAATTACAAGCACTGCATATAATTTAATCTACTTGTTCTGGACTAAAATAATAGAAAAGCACGACATTTATAATTCTACTTTTAAATTGATTTAAAATAACAAAAAAAATAAAACTACCAAACAGTTATTCAGGACTTATTAAAAAAAGGATCGAAATTGTTGCTTTCGAGGAATATTTTCTTTCAATTCACATATATATTTTTTACAGCTCTTAGTAATAGTTTCTAATAAAATCATTTTTACCTAGTTTACTTGAAAATATGTTAATATTTTCAATAGTAGAAGTAATTTAGAAAATATAATTTAAATAAAATAGCATAGATCTTCTTTTCATATTTTTTTATTACTCAAATAATTGATCAAGCTTCGAACCGAGTGACTGCTTAATAGCTAGGCCGTTCAAATCGAACTTAAAATAAGCCTAAAAAATCTCGAATAAATCCAGAAACTCTTGAAAAAGCTCGCGCAGATCCCGGAATTAATCATTTTCGATTTTCAAATCAAATGGGATGAATTCGGAATTCGTATATCTTGATGTTTTTCTTCAATCGTGTATGCGTAAAAGTGTACTCGCATGAAAAACATTTCCGACTTGTTTCGAATGACAAAGAACTTTTGAAATCCCAATTTGAAACATATGTCAAGAGTAATCGAGCCCAAAGCGATTAACTAATAAGCAACCCTTTCTTCGTACATATTTCTTAAATTTTTACATTTATCTATTAGAGCTCATACAAAAAACAAGAGGGAGAGAGAGAGAGAAATATTAATTTCTTTGTAAATATGATACAAATGAATATATTTTAATAATAAGACTATATTCGAAATATAAATTTTGTAACGTAAAAAATAAAATAACATAACTACTGTGTCAGAAGTAAGATAAAAAATAAAAATAAAATCTACTATAAAATATATACTATAAATATTACAGTAAATTCAGTCTTAAATTAATGACATAAAAAGTTGTAAGAACACTAGATAAATGTTATAATCTATATAAAATGTAATATAATACAAATCTTTAATAGTCCAGTCTACATTCACCAGTCAAGAAATTAGAAATCACTTTTTCACTTTGCTTCATACACTCAAGTCAAACATCCTTGAAATATAAGCATACTTAAAACGTACAACTAGGTATATATGAAACAACATAAAATAAATAAATTAACATATAGCTTATGAATATATATATAAATTAACTAACAAAGAGCGATTATGACATTTGCGTGATGGATTTTGTCTAGATTTAATGAGATAACTATAATTACAACTAAATTGAGCCATAACATGTGTTAAGACATAATGCTGTCTCATTTCGAAAATATTATACTTCTTTCCTTACAATAATTACTTAACAATAATGAAATAGAATTTTTAACGGAAGTTCTTACTTTTGATAGTGGCTTTGAAAAGAGAATAACGTTTCAAATAATAATAATCAGCTTATGTCGGAAAAAGTAAAGTTTCTAAATTATTATCGTTTACAATTCAGTCGATCTTACAGGTCTTAGCGCATAATTGACTGATTATACTGATGTCTGTAAAATTAACGTGTTAAATTTAATTAATAGTATCTAATAAATGACATAATGATGAATATAGACATTCGTTAGAATTTTTTTGGCGCCGATTCTTATTCTTTTTCGAAATCTAGTCCAAAAAATAGAGAATGCCAAAAGAATTTCTGTCTTCACAGCACGTGCAATTTAAATTGATATACTTGTATACTATTAGATATATAATAGATAATACTCGTTTTCAAGTAATAAAATTTTATATTTTGGGCATGGAAAAAATCTTGAGCATGGTAAATCTTTACATCCTTTTTTTTAAGTAAATCTCAATTACCCCCCTCAATGTCGTCTAAATCAGTTATACAAATAAGAGACAGAAAGTTCCTAATTTCAGCAGATAAGAAGTTCCATAAGTGTGCACAACTAGTGCATCACGTAAGTCATCGATATAAATGCAGAAAAATAATGATAACAGACCAGATCTCTGTGATATATTTAAATTAATTTTAATATACAATATTTGTTATGAGTAGCTAAAGCAGGTTTGTTCTCTTCCATAAAAAATTTAAGAAGTCCACATTAGAGTGGATCTGGAGAAAACTAAAAACGCAGATGGTTCAACCAACAGGATAGGTATAATTCTGTCTAATGAGTATTCATACTTAATCTAATGTCATCTATTCATTTTAGCTACGTATTTTACTAAGAGTGCTTATGAAACATTACTCTATTTGATCGAGAGCTAACTTCTCTAAGATTATTAGTGGGTGGCTAAGTGTAAGACACTTCCTTAAATGAATAACAGGTGCTTTCTTTCAAAAATTGAGGATCAATCACATATTTCCAAAGTTGCTATTGGTTAGGGCCTATATTTTATAGTGAAATCCAAACAACTTTTATTTCACCAATAGTTTAATACCATTGTGGCAATAAATTTGGCCTATATAAAAAATATTTCTTCATCTAGCATGTTTATATAATCTATTCTTCAAGAAATAAATTAAACCTTTATATATATATATATATATATATATATATATATATATATATATCTTGTAATTATTGTAAAAATCTCTTATAAATGATGTTTCCTAACATTCAATTCACATTTTCTGAAAATCCGCCGATAGCGACACACGTGTCTATATAAAAAACAATTTAAAAACAAAAGTTTCAATATTATTTACTATTGCATCTTCTGACATGGCACGATTAATTAATTTTGAACTGTGGTCCTAGAAGTACTGAAATCAAGGAAGAAAACCTTGAATTTTTAAAAATTCAATTTTTAAAAATATCTATGTTTACCATTTTTTACCAATTTTTAAAAATATCTATGTTTTAAAATGATCTTCTTTTAACTTTATACATTTATCCTAGTGACATTAATAAGTTCACCACTTTTTTGAACTTATAATTTTGAATAACTGTCAAACTGTTTTTAGTAACTACCAATAATACTTCATAGTTGGAAAAAATTTGATCGCTGAGCCGTTTTTTCAAGTTTAAGAATAGAAAATAATCCGAGGGGGTTAAATCTGATGAATAGAATATATGAGGTAACAATTAATACTGAGACTTACGATGGCTCGATCGCTAAAGCGAAGGAGTAGTATTTCGTTGATCTGAGTTTAAGTTCTGGTCTCGGCCGATTAACACAAGCGCCGATGTAAGAATTTACATATGCTTTGTTTAAAAATACGTCGTAGACTTCCGTCGTTAATTGGTACTACTATTTCGGAGCAAAAAAAAAATAATGTTAAATAACATTATTTAAAAACATTTCACAATTGATAGTATCAAGACAGAGACGAATCAGAGACAGAATGAAGCCTTACTGGTCAACTGTCTTCACATAGTTAGCCAACATCAGGCCTACAGCTGTATAGGCGAGCTCAACTAGAAGACATCTGGGATTCAGTCACCCTTCAAAACATCAAGCTTTCACATTCAGCCCCGTTTTCAGAGGCAGATGGACTTACCGACCGCCAGTTACGATCTAAACCCGCTAATATCTTAGTACGCTTATTGTGTCTAATACTAGGGTGTCGTAAAATCGCAGACCTATTTTTTTTAATGTTATTTAACGTCGCTCTATTCATGCTTCCAAATATCCGTGCTAATCAAGCGACGGAGGTCTACGATGTGTTTGTAAACAAAGCACACGTACATTATTACAGCGGTGCTTGTATCAGTCGGCTTGTGTCAATCAGCCGAGACCGGGATTTGAACTCGGATCACCAAGTTCCTAGTCCCTTGCACTAGCGATCGAGCCATCGTAGGCCTCCGCAGACCTATTGCCTCTCTCTCTCTCTCTCTCTCTCTCTCTCTCTCTCTCTAAGATCATCTTCATCTCGCAAGAACGCGCAAACCTGACAGTTAGAGGTTCCGACTAATTTCCAACTTCTAGCTATTACTTCGCCTTTTTCCTAACGTACTGGCACTGAGAATCAATGCGGCTGTCTACCTTGACGATCAACAATATGTCTTGAGAACGAGGTTCGAAAACACCGTCTTCAGAAGCCGCTTGATCAGCCATCAGCCACTGTACATAGCCATCATCGACATCGGCAAGACATTCAACGCTGTGCTCCTCGAATACCTCGAGAAGATTTACGGCGTTTGATTATTCAATTCAAGCGTCCTAGCTATTTAACTTTTTTCTTTATTTCCTTCAATAAGAAGATTAAAATCGTTATTTTCTCAGTATACAATATGATAACAAATGTTATTAGTACACCACTCGCTTAATAAAATAATAAATTATATCATATTTAAATTGCGAGTATTAAAGCTGTAAATGTTTTCTTTTTTAATTGCGAAGCGAAATCTTATAAAATCAACAATCTCATCTTTTTTTTTTTAAAAGATTACAATATTTATCATTCCAATTTTAATGTGACAAATTGAAATAAGGTTAGTCTTTTGTATTATGAATCTAATATTTATACAAAATATGTGATATCAAGAGTGAGAAAGTATTTTTATATTTATAAATTTTTATATGTCTATATTTACGAAATTAAAATTATACAAATATTTGATTTATTAGAACTATTTCCTTTTTCAATATAGTTTGATCAGAATTAAAAAAAAGAGTAAAATATTTATACTTTCTTAATTTTCTACGAAGTCCTCAAAATTAATGTTTCCTGATTTCTAATATTAGAATCATTGTTCTATTTTTTAAATAATATGTAAATACAAAAATTGGAATAAAAAATGTGTTTTAATAGTATTCTAAATACTAGAAGTAGTGATATATTTGCCTCTCAAAAATCGATTATTCTGTACATCGAAAGCACGTAGGCAAATATTTCGTTACTTCTAAATGAAATGAAAAATGAGGCTAATTATATAGATTTAAAATTAATGAAAAAATTTAGTAGAGAACACAGTATTATCCGAAAGTTTATTTTTGTTTAATGACAAATTCAAATGTCGATTTCTGAATAGCGTCTCGATATACATTAAACAAATTTGGCCAGTGTAAAAACGTAATTCAAATAATAAAGTAGATGATATTTTTATGAATTGGGATAGATTGATACATAATATTTCCTTATCAAATTTCGAATGTTTCCTGCCGGTTTTTAGGTGTATAAATTGATATTCAAACAACATTTTATATCTAATAGCAAAATGAAATTAAAGCTTATTCTATACTTCTGTTTCTTCACTATTACACACGCAAGTAAGTCGAATGAACTATAAATACTCCCTTTAGATAAAAACTTTTTTTTCATGTGAAAAATTGTTTGTAATTATTTTGTTTGATTTTTTGTTAATTATTAAGTTTAATAATAAAAAATGTATGTAATTAAAAATCTTGCTTTCTAAGTGAAATTTTTTAAATATAAAAAGCGTATTAGTTATTCTGTGTATGCAAATATAGGATAAATATTATTTTTATTTTTATTATACTATAAATAAAAAGTTTCTTCATTATACGACCATACAAAATTTTATGACTGTTTTTCCACTTTCTATAAACATCGTATTGTCATGATATTGTAAATCCCTGTAAAAAACGAAAAAATAATGTATTTATTACTATAGAAGGTAATAAGACTATACCGTAATTAATATACATTGAAGACTATACTGTAAATAATATACATTGAAGTGTGTAATGTGTTTTGCAGGATTGTGATAATATTTCGTACGACTTCATGCATTTTGAAAAAGTATTTTTTAAAAGAAAACTAATAAAAATCTTGCTATAATATCTTTTAGAATTTCATAAATCATTCTTGGCATACAAACATTTGTTAAACAAATTTGAGAACAGTTTTATTATAAATATGTACACATTCAAAAAATGGACTGTTGATTGATTGATTTTTCGATGAAGAATCTTTTTAAACATAGTTATAAAAAAAATCAATAATCTAATAAACCTACAATAATTGTAAAGATTTTTGAAAAAAACTATCGATAATTCTTCAATATATTCTTTAAATAATTTTATAAAAATAAAAATTTTGACTTTCTTTTAGAAGACTAGACTGTAACATCTTAACATATTTAGTCAAAACCTATAGTTTTAAGATGTAAATGTTTAAAGTATCTTTTGCTTAAACGCTAGAAGAATTATTCGTAAATAATCATCGATTATTTACATAAATAGAATCACGTTTACTATGCTAGCGTTATCTAATATAATGTTTGTATATTTCATACGAGTTCTCTTGGACTGTAACGATTCTCTATTATTCTTAATAGCTAAACAATTAACTGGACATGGTTTGTTTGTACAATTTCAACTGTTTGAAAAATTTCCAACAAATGAACATTTCCACTATATAAAAAATGTATTTATTAAATTTCTTTCACAATTAATACATTAAATAAATTTAATGTATGTGATACACACTTCAAAACTGTATTAAATTTAAAACTGTTAATAAGACACTATATGGTCCTCATCAATTTTTATCAAGTTAAAAATAAATGCTGAATTTTTTTTTTATTAGTAATTTTTTTTCGTTAATTTTAATATATTGATTATTCCGTTATAGAAATTATAAGATGTTATTTAATACTGTTCATTAAACCTACTAATGTTTCACCATATAAATATTGCCTGACAACCGGAATACGATATTTTCTATATACATAATACTTTTTCAAGATAGTTATTAATTGTATAGTTAATTATTAATTAGTTTTCGGTTTATTAATTAAACATGAACTCAGTCACTTTTACTAAAAGAAGATGTTGTGTTATGGTGGTTCTCGTAAACATCATCGTTTTATCATATTACTTGCTATATAGAATAGTAGTGAAAATGTTATATCTTAATTAAATGGTTGTTTAAAGAAAGTACGCTGAAAGAGCAGGCTTTTCATATATTAGCTGTTCGTAATTGCATGCTACTGTTGCTTAGAAACGTGCAGAAAAACTATTATCTGAACTATTATCTCAACTTGGAATTATTTTCGTTTTCTGAAAAAAAAAAATGTAGTTAAACGTTGATTTAATTCCTACACGTGTAGGACTGGTAAATCGAATCATCGGTGGCCATAATGCCGAGCGACACACCTTTCCAAATGTGGTAGCTGTATATGGTAAGAAAATAGTCTTTTACGCTGGATTGCTACCCATCCTGGATACGCTGTTCTGCGGCGGCGTGATCTACGCTCCAAAATGGATTACGATTACGGCAGCGTGTGCTTCGAGAATTGGCCATGTCGTTCCGCTTGATGGTGTTAAGGTACTTGCAGGGATGTATACCCTTCACGATCCAAGAGAGCCTATGCAGACGCGAACTATCGAGGCTGTTTTTGTACACCATGGCCATGATCCAATTTCGTGAGTCCTTATATGTATTTATTCGCAATGTTTCAGCGTATCGGTTATCAAGTATTATACTTGGCCTTTGCGCACAATATCGCTATTATGTTTGGGGCTCAAAGCATGCGATTACTTGCCCAGAAATGGAAAAATGACATAGGTTATCATTACATTGAAACTTTCAAATTTGACGATGAATTCTAAATGGTTTTATAGCGTATCTTCGAATGCTAAAATAAATATATTTACAAATATGTAATTACTTTTTAAAACTGCGGTAACAATCACAAAACGATATCCATTAAAATATTTTTATAAATAAAATCTATAATATAGGCATCGATCAACTTGATCAATACATATATAACTTTCTAATCGTCCACGAGACTAAAGCAAGGAAAGATCATGAATAGAGCAGAACTAAAGTTCACCATTTAGAAGATGATAGCACATTCAAATAGGTTTGTTCATAATAGTATGCTAGTGTTCGGTGCTAAAAACTATCTTGTATCTAACACTATTCTTAGTAAACAATAAATAAATTGATTTCAAATAAGATGCTCCAGATGGAATATGAAGTATCTCAGTGGATTTCGGATTTTTCAAAATAGGCCGACCATTTGCAATCTGAATATCTTTAATATACTTTTACCACATAATATTATATAGATTCGTAATACTATCAATAAATAACGTTTACTAATTTCACGTAAAAAAAGTAGTCTCACTAATTTGTGTCTCGATTACGAAAAAAAATAGTATTTACATCACTCCAATTTTTTAGGATAAATTTAGGATGATTGTTTGAATGTTGTAACGCACAATATCGTTCAATACTAGTGTGAAAATTGATTATTTCCTTCGCAACGTTTACCTGCCTCATTTTGCTCGAGTTGTAAAATGTTCGCGAGGTAAATGATCAAATGCACCATTATTGAAATATACTCTTGTGGCGCGCTACTAATAGTAGCCAGGAAAACGCGCTAAATGTGTTTACTATCTTTTTTTGTCTTGTATTTTAAATTTATTAATCACAGGGTGATGCGTGAAGCAAAGTTACTGCTTAAAATATTGCTCCGTTACTGAATCAATATCGCTAACTTTGATGGATTTTACATTTTTGCTCCATCATGCAACCGAGCGTCATCTTTGTTTCCTGCTATAGTGTCTATTTCAGATGTGTCATGAGATAAAAGGTTACGAGAGGACATTTTACATAGTTCCAGTTGAAGTACGGATTACTGTTCTACTTTATGCCAGAGCATAAAATATCAGACGTGTTTAACTGAATAGTAACATCGGAAAAACTTTTGTTCGGAATTTTTATGCTTCTCATATATATTAATTATTGGATTTTATTAATTATTCTCTACCTGTACGTGACTTTGACATTTTAGACATTGAATGCTTAATAACAATATATAAATATATAATTTTCAGACTTGGAAAATCTATTGATATAGGCCTGCTCAAACTACATTTTGCACTCGAATTTGGCGAGTACGTCGCGGCATTTCCATTTTCACCGAATTGCACGTATCCCTCCGGTGATGCTGTCATAGTTGGTTGGGGCTCCTCAACAAAAGAGAACGCGAAGAGTAATATACCAGAAGATGTTCAACAAGTTTTAGAAGTAAAGGTGATGCCTATAGATGATTGCAAAAAAGCTATAAAAAACTTAACCCAGGAGGAGGGTAAGGTGTTCCCAGATTCTTCCTTTGATGAATATCATTTTTGCACTGGCTCGTTTGAACCAATAGTCAAGGGTCCATCTATTGTAAGTATAGCATAAAACTTGTCATACTTGAAAAATTTAATATATTGAAAGAATTATATATATATATATATATATATATATATATATATATATATATATATATAATTTATAAATAAATATATTTTCAACATGAGCAAAGTTTTACGAAATTATAATTATTAACGTGATTTATAAAATTTATAATTATCATCGTGACGTCACAAAGTTATAAAAGTTATAAAACATCTTTATTTTTGCCTAATAAATTAAAGAAATTTTGAATTCTTGGATACACATAGTTCATATTAATTTTGGCTTAATTTTTAAATTTCTAGATACTTGTTATATAATAATTAAAAATATCATATATTTTATTTAGGGAGACTCTGGTAGTGCGCTGATGCAGTTAAACGAACGTGGTCGTTACGTTGTAGTTGGAATTATTTCCTCGGGGACCGGATCACGAGATTTTGGATTGCATATTCATGTTTCTCACTTTCTCCCATGGATTAAATCTGAAATGGCTAAATTTCGTGATACATGATTCAGAAATAGGATTATATTTTTTATTAATTATTCTGATTTGTTATTAATTAAAATGATTTCGAAATAGAAAATTGTTCTTGAATTATTTATTTAATCACAATACTATGTTTGTTGCCTTGCTGCAAAGATAATAAGTATTCGAAATCCTGGTCAACAGATGATACAAAAAGCTTTGAATCCTCGTAAATAAAATCACATTTTTCACTTATGTAACGTTTCTAAACGTATGTAAGAACGCTGAATTTTGGTTTCGTAATATAAGGGGAGAAAATTGTCTTTTGTTGCCTAGGTGTGAAAATAGTATTTTACCCAATAATAAAACAAAGTAGATGAATTTAACATGATACGATATTTGCATCCGAGGACAATGAGCTAGTTTGGTAAAACGTTTTATTTTAATAAAAGGGAATGAACGGAAATTCCTATTATTTAAAATTTTTCATATTGGCCTAGTAACGGACGAAAACTTTTATTTACACCACTGTAACCTAAAAATGAGAAATAAGAAACAATTTTTCGGCTTTTACATTAGTATGTAAGTCGATTTTTACTTCGTACGACTATCACTCCCGCTTTTCTTAGGAATAATCTACCTCACGAGGCAAATAATCATTTTTCATATCCATTTTTAAATGTTTTAATTTTAATATATAGAAATATTTTTAATAGATATATTTATATGTTTTTTAAGGATTGCTAATGACATATTGAACCAATTTAATTAATTTTTTAATGATTGGAAAATTACATTATAAAAAAAGCGAAATATTTTATTTTTTGTAAAACTAGAGGTTATGAACTTTAAAATTTAAATTATTACCATGTATTAGGCTCCTTTATTCCAAGCTATATTTTTAATATTTTGGCGTTTATTATCAAACATTGAAGTAAAAAAGGTTTTTTAGTAAATTATTGGGGTATGTTTTAACTACAGTAAGAAGAGATATAAGACCAGAAATTTCAAAGCTGAGGTAGAGAAAGTTGTGATCATTATTATATCTGTAGCAAGATTCTCACACGGAAACTCTTATTTCAGTTGATTCGAGCAAATATGATTAATATTCTCTTTATAAATAAGCAGTTTAGAAATATCAACGTAACAAACTGGTTCGATAACAATACAGCTGGAGTGACTGGGCGAGGGAGGAGAGGGGAGGATAAAGGGCATAAAATATATATTGTTATTTTGATATTTCCTAAAATCACCCATGTTCTCAAATGAAATAAGAAATAATTATTTGATGTTTAATGAATTAAAACCAAATATTTTGGGCTACGCTGTAGTAAATTGTTTATTACCCTGTTCATGTCCATATCAATATATTGATCAACGATAAATAGGAATAAGCATAATTAATAAATATTTTTATATTCTTATTATTATTTAGTAACATATTTTTTATAGCCATCAAGTTATTACCGAGAAACCGTAACTTTAAAACTGGATTTTTTACCTCGTAAAACGTTATACCGATCATTTTACACTTGATCGAAGTAAGGGCGGTAAGATGCATGAAGTAATTAGTTTTCACACAAGTGTTGAGCATTGTTTTACATTGCAACAGCCGTAAAATCATCCTAAAGCTGTAATTTTGACGTGGGAGTGATGTAAATACTATTTTTCCATCTATCTCGCGGCGTAAAATAGCACTTCCTTGACCTAGAACGCAAAATAGAAGACAAAAGAAAACTATTCAATGTAATATTACTATACAGTGTAATCAACGAATGAGTTTAAATAAGATTTGGCTTTCTTGAGAGCCGTATCAAATTTTATTATGGATCTTTTGTATTAAAAAATATTGTATAGCGTGAGAGATAACTTATTTCCGGTTCGGAGAACTGTAGGTCCTCACTACGTTCTGGTAGCAAACATACGATTGCCTACAAAAACCTGTCTTACTCCCTTATGTAATAATATACTATTTCGGCAGACTTAAAATTTAATTTAAGATTTCTGATTTTATGGGTGTTATTTTTGATTCATTCTCATTATCGAGTAACATTTCTGATTTAATTAAATACTAAAAACCGGCTACTAAGAACCGGCTAAAAAGATCGAATAAATGACCATGTGTAAGATTAAACTTCAAAAAATTCATTCAGCACTTGTTCCTGAAACCCAAGAATTATCTACTGGTATTGGCATAGGCCCAAACACAGTTGTTGACGTAAGAATGTGTTATTATTATAAAATATTGCATACTCGATATCGTTGCAAACTTTTTTGAACGAGTTATTATTATTGTTAGTTAGTTATTATTTTTTATATTAATTTTCTCATATTGCAAGTTTGTAAATTATTGTACTCTTCTAATCTGTGTTGGTAATAAAAATCGTTTTTGCTAATCACGCACTTTATCTTTGATAATTTATTATTGCCCACGTTTTTACTTGTTACTGTACTTTTTGCTTTAGTATTTGTTAATATAGAGTCCATTTATTATTCGCTATAGACGTTGATTTGTTTCTCTGATTCATATAGATTGAAAGATATTATAAATATTCTTATTACAACGTAAAATAAAAGAAATTGTACATATGTATGTATATCCAATTAACGATGAAAGATTACAGATTCGGAATAGAAAACATTTATTTAAAGTCTGCCTCTTTAAATTATTTATGTTTCTACGTCTGTTCGTTTTTTAACAAATTCGATTGGTTTGTATCTTTATATTTGTTTCCTACGAGTACTCAACATTCTGACATATACTGATGGTATTTGAATATATGATCGATATTTCTCATCACTGATAACTTTTGCATCAACGCGTATAATAATAACATAGAATATAACAGGATGTACTCGAACACAGTATTTTTGTACGAAATCCATTGACAGCTGACTAAATGATTCGTGTCCTTATCTGTGGTGCTCAGTTGAATATTCGGATAATATCTGTGAATAAGTGAGTTTGACGCTCGATGAATTCGGTTGGATTGGTGAATTAGGTTTGGCTACGTAATTGTGAGGTGCTTATCACCATTTAAGAATCCGACAAAGTTCGAGTATATTTGTCCGAGTTGTAACAAATTTACGGAATTAAAAAAGTTTGGAACGAATGGAGAATGAATCCATGGAGATCGTTTGAGTTTGCGAACTCATACGAAATCAATCGAAGTCTGTATGCACTCATGTAATTATTTGAAAATGTATTCGGCGACTTTATGAACTCATTCGAAATCTTGGGAACTCCATTCGAGTTTTATAAATTCGTTAAACTTTTCGAATAATCATTGGACCTCTTTTCGAACTATATAATACAATGAATTTGTGGATAGTTGTCGTGAATTCTAAAGAAATTTCGTTGGTGAAAACCTTTGTATAATTGAATAGAAAGCTTGTTGAGGCGCAGATTGCAGATAGACTTATGTAGCGCTGATATATGAATTAAGGTATCTAAATCGGGTATTGAAGACGACTTAGAGTTTCTCAAACTAATTTTTTAATTTATTTGATTTTAGTTGTTACTACAGTTCTTGATCAGGAAAAGCGTAAGCCACAAGAAATTGTGGAAGCACAGACAATGGACTAAATAAAATGGTCAATACCCGTATCACAAATGCATCGAATGGGCTTCGAATTCAAATTCAACAATTTCAAAAATATGTAGCAATGATTTTATCTGTTAATTTAACTATTTGTTCTAGATTAGACATTTCACTAATGTTGTTCCTAGCCCAATTGGACTAAGCGAAATCGAATTTTGATTTAGTGTTTAGTGTAGTATCGAAGTTTGATTTTCATCTCCAATTTTTGTGGAAATATTTTAGTTTTTGACGATTTATGTAAAAGACATCTTAAAAAACGGAGTTTTTCAGAATTTCAACCTATCAATACTTGTGATCAGAAAATATATAATATGTAGTATAACATATCAAAATTCAGAAGAGTCCACCAATCATCCAGATCCATAACGTTTTACGGCCTTTTATATGAAAACATTTTTTTGCAGTTTTCAATTAGATGTTTAGTTTTCAGAAGCATTCAAGATTATTTTTAACTATTTATAATATTTTGAAATATTTATGAATGTTTTCTAGGAAGCAATCATTTTCCTTCATTGTCCGCACTTCATGAATTCATTTGTAGCTAAATTTCGCTCATCTTTCCATCTTCGAAACGATAATAGACATCCAAAAAAGAGCAAAATTTGGAAGTTTACAAAAAGAGACGAAGTTTTATAAAAGTCCTTTTGTAAAGATTTTGTTCAAAAGTATTAAAAACAAACGTAGAAAGTTTTTAATTCAGTTTGTGTAGTCTAAAGTCAAAGCCATATCGGGGGAGGGATCACTATACAATATATCGCTTTGACGAAAAAATGTTATCAATGATAATTTCTAAATATAATAAGCCTTTGTTATGGCTAATAAATAATATATACATATGTATATCATTACACTATAATATTCGTTATTTAAAAACTTAATAATTGAAGTATCAAATATTTAATATCAATATTAAATATTAAGAATGTGGTTAAAGAATTGTATATGTATATAATATATATGAGCACTAATATTTACTTTTCGAGCTTTGTAAATTGATAAAATATTTATATTCAATTATAAAACACACATACAGATAGACATACACAAACAAAGTCTTCTTATTATAATAAATGCTTTTAATAACAAGGAGAGCCTACAGTCACCGGACAACCAATTTGTTAAATTCTAGTTTGATAAAATGCATTACATGTAATAAAAAAATGAATAAGTTACTTGTAATTTATGCCAGTGGCACGTTCTTCTAATTATTTTTATGTAGAAATTATTTATATTACATTTTCTTGATCATGTACACATTTTTCCATCGTACTTAGTTTTTTTAATCTCTCTGTAACATCCTACAAATTTTCTTTCTTGTCTAGCAATGCTATTCAATGGCTTTTGTCTTATTTCAACTGAGACAATTCAATTACAGATTCTATTTTGCACTAATAACATTTTCTCCTTATTTATTGGTAAATTTCATAAATGGTTTACCTTAAAAATGAAAGTAATTATTAATATTCATATAGAGACATAAAATTCTTCTAAGTAAATTAGTTTAACTTCATCTCTTCCATAATATAAACAATGAAAGAACAATAAGTTCTATCGTATTTTGTTGCTCAGGTAAATCAATTCGCATAATGATTAGTGCACAGAAAAATAAATTCTAGTTTATTAAAAGAAGCAGAGTCGCTAAAAAATAGTAATAACTAATATATTTAGCAAATATAATAACAATTATTGTTCATTCATTATCTTTACTGTAGATATAATAAAGATTAACTTATATATCCAGAAAAATTCTATATGCCTTTATGTGAATATTAATAATTACTTTTAAGATGAAAAATTAATGAAATTTGTCAAGAAATAACGAAATTTAATTACTGAAAAATAGAATTAGCAGTTAGAATTTAATGAGGCAAGAACTCTTCAATGGTATTTTTACATAAAAAAATGTATGTTCGAAGGTAAGGAAAGATTGAAAAAATTAAAAACAATGGAAAAATATCTAAACAGCAAAGAAATTTGAATATAAAAAATTTTCAGATAAAAATAATTAGAAGGAAGGGCGATTGGCGCAAAAAAGGTAAGGTATTAATTCTTTTTATTATATTTAATCCATTTTATCGCGATAGAAGCATTTGGTTCTCCGATGACTGTAGACTCCCTTTGAAAGTATGTATCTATATTTCTGTACAAATTTTTTATATCATTTAATATTTGATCGTTAGTCCAATATTTGCATATTAATTAGTCTGTTATAGATGTTAATGTATACGTTACTGAAACAATATTGTAAAAGAATGTCAGATTCCATTCATTCTTGTGGGAATTTGGTATGCTGATCGCACAGTACAAGCGTCCAATCTTATAAACGAATTTTTATATAGTTCCCATACAAGCTGTTTAAATAACTCCATGAAATCGAGCTACTTGAATAGCTTGAAGGATCAAAGAGCTCGATTAAGTATTCGTGTTGCTGGAATATTACAAAGTTGACAGTCATAATGTAAATAATGCCATATCCCCTTATAAAGTTTAAGCTGCTGGAAGGCCTCGCGCGTGCAAAAGAATGAAAATTCAAGAAATAAAAATGACAAAAGGAATGAATGGATTGAGACTTATATTTCTACATCTATCTCTTTCCATGTATTGGCAAATTCAGGATGCATAGATCGGCAGATAAAGAACTAATACACGAATACAACATACACAAGCCGAGTCATAAAACATCTCAGAGCATTCGACGTTCTGGCCCAGCGTCGTATACAATTTTTCTCGATCTCTAGCCAAAGTGCGCTGAATAATTGATACTTAATTAAAATTTGTATTACCCACTAATAGCTGAACATACTACATTCATTTTCTGATTGATATTGCAGTCTAACAGTTATCTCTGTAAAACTAGTGCCCATATCATAATGGCGGATGAATCAGACATAAAAAAGAGAAATACAGTAAATAGTGAAATAAAAAATAAAAATTAATCATACTTTTTAGCAATATTATTTAAATATTATTCAAATCTAGCAATACAATGTAAATACAGTTTATATTTCGAATGATTACAAAATTTATATCATTAAATTAACGTGAACCTGGTTTAAAATTAAAAACTCATATAATGATTAAATTTTTTAACATTATTCTCTTTGTTATAATTGCATTTATGAATATTCATAATGAAACTTTTAATTGTACAATTTTAAAATTTAAACATTATTGTTGCAATTGAATTTACTTCATCTAGATCTTCATTTCCATTTTGATCTTAATAATTATTATAAAAATTAACTTCATAAATGTTTTAATAAATTGTTTTATTTTTACTTTATTTATTTATCTACTTCATAGTCGACACAGAAAAACTTCGATAAAGTCACACGAAAGTCATATATAGAAACTATGTTAGCTTTGGGAAAAAATCAGATCTTTTACTATATATATATATATATATATATATATATATATATATATATATATATATATATATATATATATTGATTTATTGCGATTTGATCGATAGCCGAAGTCGGCCACCGGCCACAAAGCCTTTTTCTGGCCCAACTTCGACTTTCTGCCGTAAGAAATAATACATTTCTTACCGGATACGGAAAGGCTTTATTTACGAAACGATAGGCTTACGACAGGAGGTAAATCCGAAACTTTGTAATGACGTTCGTGAAGAAGCCTCTTCATACTGGGTAATAAGATTCTTGTCTAATGAGAACCAGAATCAAGCGACGTAGGCGCGAATTACAGATTAAAATTAGGAAAAAAAATTAGTAAGTTCTAAAATTACTTGGCTACCTTTTAAAAATGATTTTCACACATTGTAGACCTCCGTCGCTGATTAGCACCGATATTTGGAAGCATAAATAGAGCGACGTTAAATAACATAAAAGAAAAATGATTTTCGATGGCCAAAATGGAAATCCACAAATTTGAAAAAGATTTTGCAGTGAAGCACTTCGATTTCGGATATACAGAGTATATTTTTTAAGTGAACGATCATTTTCACAACAGATGACGATTGTTTGAAACAAAATTCAAATCAATAAATTCGTTAACGTAATAAATACAATTTCATAAGTTACTTATACTGTAAACAAAAGAATTTTACAAAATTACTAAGAAATAATATATGAATTTTCGGCTATGGTATTTTTCTAGAATTCAAATGAAGGTGTTTATAACATTATTCTTTATCAAACCTTGAATGTTTTCTATCAATTGGTATATAAATTAAGCTGAAAAGAATATTCCATATACAGTTCTAAAATGACCTTAAAGTTGATTATATTGTTCGGTCTCTTGACTGTTGCACACACACGTAAGCAAATAAAAACTTATTGTTCAAAGAGTACAAATAGTTATTCGTATATTTTCCTTAAAAATTCATATTATTTTTTAAACTTCATAATTAATTAGAATATATTATAATTAAAAACTTATGTAGCGATTATTATAATTCTTGCTTTATAGTAAATTTTGTTATAAATTTAAGTTGGGAAAACTTAATAATTTATTTTTATTTTTATTCTTGAAGTACCGAAAAATATCTCTTTTTAATTTTTTTCAATATTCCTGTTGACCAAAAAACATCTTGAATTGGAAAAAAAACTCAAAAAGTCCGTGCAGAATTGTTTAATAAAGTTATATTAAATATATGTTTTGCTGAGACAATATATGCCATTTTAACAAGATTTTAATCAACTGGCTTTTTCTTTTGTTCTGGAAAATCCGTTACACCATAACTATTATATGAAATATTAGAGAAAATATCGAATTCAAAAAATTTTATATACCGCTTTTAATACTCTCTTATATTAATTAAAAAAATTATGCCTTGAGAGATAGAAATAATCGTCAGATGGTGGAAATTTTACGCTATATTCTAGATACATAAAAATTTTCCACTTAATCTATCTTAAATATTTTCAATGTTTTTCATCTTGAGTGGAGATGTGTTTCATAAAATTTGACCGTCATAATATGACCATGCTTTACAATATAATAATTATTATACTTTAGTGGCTTAGAGTTATACTTCACATGATTCCTCCAGATTCATATGCTTTATTCTTAGTGGTAAAAAATGGTTATTTAACGAGCCTTCGATAAACAACCATAATGTATCTGGTTGATCGTTGCGGTAATAATGAAAATTTATATACTTTTAGGACTCTAAGGAATCGCATAAGACAATATTGGATATTATATATTATTTTATTTCCTTTCACTATCTATATTGCGCGATTCGTTAGAGTCCTAAAACTATATATATTTACTTATTATAAGACGTTAAATACAAATAAATTTGAAAATAATGAACATTGCAAGTGTAAGTTACGCAATTCGAGTCTAGACGATTGATATAGAAGAACATGTGCGCACGAAACTAGATGGTCTGATCAGATCTTCTCTTTCCTGTACATAGTTCGCAACTTACTGTTTTGTATATATTATTTTAAAGGTTCGATCTGGTCGTAGGAATGCGATAGCGTAACTAACTTATTAGAAACTTGAATATAATTAGTCAGAGAAGTAAATCTTTTTAAAAAATGGTTTTTATTAAATTTTTTTTATTATATTATGTGTTTACTTGAAACATAAAGAAAACAATTATATCACATTTTTCTGCGTGTTTTTAAATACGCTATGGATTTATAAAATATAGTACACCGTTTAAAAAAATATTTGATATAAACGCTTATTTTTTAATTAAAAAAAAAAAAAGAAAAACAAGTTCACTCTATATACACTCTGTACATTCGGTATTATCGGAATCGAGGCTTTTGTTCCAACGTAGTAACGTCCTCGTAGAAACGGCGAACGTTCTCTTGGCCAATAGCGAAATGTTCTCGAATTGTGCACGTATATATTGATCTTCAATTATATTCTACAGAGGATCATGGAACATCATGGAAGACTCATTTTAGAGGGCTAATTGGAAAATTTAAAACAATATTTAGGGTTTGCCGAATATTTCTCTATTGCCGTTATAAGAATGAGGATATAAATTTCTTGAGCATTCATGAACCTCGTGGTGAAATTGAGCCTTTCTTTTTCAAGATTATTATCTTTATTTCAAGGATTTTTCAATTCACTTCTTTGATAATTGTTTTTCACTCCCGCGACATATAGGCCATTCCAGCTGACTCTATCCCAACGCTACAACATTATATACATACATTTACTACAGCATGTTCTTCCCCATCCCTAGCTATTTTCTCGTCAGGCCAGGCCCAAACAAGAGAAAACTATTCAGGGCTATTTACTTTTTATTCGAAAACGTGCGCCAAACGGCCAGATAATATGTATGTGGAGCTTACTTTTTTTTCATTAAAAAAATATTATAAAATTTATACATAAAATATTGATTTAAATATTGTACTATATTTTATAATCCCATGACATATTAAAAAATAGAATAAATGTGATTATAATTATTTTTTTAAAACTGTAATCAAACACATAATAGAAAAATAACTTAGATAATATAATTTTTAAAATACATTTACTTCTCTGAATAATTGTAATACATGTATTTTATTTAGAAATATGAACATAACTATCATATTATGGGTAAACGACTGTTTTCTTATCGCATTTAATTTTTAGTATTTTGGTCCATTGTTTATCATTTTTCTTTGCCATTTCAATGTTATAAAATAAATTTTAGTAATTTTAAGTTCGGGAATACAATGAAAATGCAAATTAGTATTAATAGTTCTATAGAAACTGAAGCTCTTTACAGCAGTCTCGTTTGTAAAAACCTTCCGATGATGTGGAGAGAACTCTGTGATTTTTATTTACAGGCTTAACATTGCTATAAGACTTCTTATACTGAACTTTGACATATTTCGGAAAATTATTGTTTTTGTTGTTTTAATTTTCTAAAAACTCTGAAATTATACTAATCTAAACAATTCTTTCGTGCGGTTCTTGTATCCTAATGAATGACATTTTTTTAGTTCTCCGATCCGTTTCTAGTATCGCATATTATATTTACACTATCAATATCCTTTTCGCCAGATGAATTTGAGCGAAGATATAAATGCCCAATTTATATAAAAATTTGTTATTTTTATTATTTATAGTATTTCACACGAATACAAGAATGATGTCCCTTAATGTATTTTACATTACATATAATTATAAGTTTTCAAATATTTGTTTTTAGTCAAAGATCTTGTTTATCTTGTTTGCAAATCATAAAAATATTTGATAAATATTTATTAATTTTTGTAGTCGAATATACTTCAGTTTAATAATTTATATAAATATTTTTGGAAATTTTAATAAATTTAACTATAAATCTAATCTTGTTATTCATGCGTTTTAAAAATTATTTTTTACATGCAGTTTAAATAAATTAAATGCAAGAAAACAAGTAATGAAATATATACAAAAACAGAAAAAATTGCAAAGAGTGAACATGAAAAGAGTGCACATAGAATAACTGTGTAATTAATAATATGTCTATATATATAAAGTATAGAGAAGATATATCAAATAAGGTCACATTAAATACAATATTTTATTATTTTTTGAGGTCTTTAAAGAATTAAATCTAGATTTATCTAATGTTGCAATTTTGTGAATATTATGTAATAATTTACAAATAATAATATCTATATTGTGGTGGCTATTAATTCAGATATAAGTAATATCTCTACTTTATTAACTGTTTATTTATTTTATCAATTGACCTAGAACGTTAATTAATTCGTGTTGTTAATAAGAATCTCTTCGCTCTATATAAATAGTATTATAAGCTTGAAAATATGTTTGGTAAATTCTATTATTTGTTCAAGCTCAGTTTTACCTTTATTATTAACTAACACTTTTGAAAAAATTTACATAGATCGCAAGGTTTATTTTTTATGATATAAAACTAAGTCCGAAGTAATTTAAAATGTTTTGTCCCAACAACCCGATCAATAGTTCCTTCTTTAGTAAATTATTTTAACATATCAAGTTACAGTACTATACAACTTTAATTTCTACTCTTGCAGACTTTGTAAATCGAATTGTCGGAGGCGATAATGCTGTACGACATTCGTTTCCGAATGTTGTAGCAATTTATGGCCACAAAAAAGGTGCATCTGCAAAAAAGATATTTTCTGGTGGTATCATCTGCAGTCCAAAATGGATCGCAATTACAGGAGCATATGCTATGACAATTGGCAAAATTATAAATATCGATACACTTCGAGTACTCGCAGGCATGTACGATCTTGAAGATCCAAGAGAGCCAAAACAAATCCGAAATGTTGAGCTCGTTTGTAGACATCCTAATTTTACGAACTCTGAGTAAGTTAACATCCACTTGCAATTGGTATTATTATAATTAATAGATTTAAAAATTTTAAGAAAGCATGATAAACTATTGATGAAGTCAAATCGACAAACTCAAAGACAGAATAAAAGTCAGACAAAATTTAAGTATGAACTTAAATTTTTTATGACTTTTATCATTTTCATCAAACTATTTCTAGTAAATAAAAATGATAATAGATAACGGTAATTGGTCATGGAATATTGACATGAGTTTTGATGAGTACAAAGAAGATTGGATCAGGACATGGCCATAACTCTAATACTATACAAGAAGTAACTGTACTATTAAGCAGTTTAGTAAGTAAAGTCGAACGGTCGACGGTTCTATTATAAGGAGGGATGCAATGGATGCAGTAAGAATAAAGACAGCAAATTAAATTGTTTAATTAGAAATATCTGTGATACATTAGTATTAAAATATTTAATGCTCACAATTTTATTAATAGTTTTTAAAATTTTAATCTATGTGTTTTAAGCGGCTAGTGTAGTTTAGTCTTCTAGTTTTTTGTTTTGTTTTTGTTTTTTTTTGTTTTTTTTTTTGTTTTTTTGTTTTTAATTCAAAATGTTGAATATTGGTTATAATGTCTGTTTTGAATTTTGCACGTATACCTGGCTCCCTATACCGCTTTTCGACAACATGCGGTTATTCAAGAGTTTACTTACTTTAACGAAATTATTTTTATATTTTGTCCTTAATGAAGTCATTTAAAAACTATAATCTCGAAGAACATTTCAAATAAGATCTTAATTAACAAAAACTACTATTGATGTTTGCTCAATACTTGTGGAAGGATAATCTATACAGAAGCAAATGTAATAGTGATGGTCAAAGTCAATGCACATTTTCATTAGTTGCGATTAGCTTTTGAACCCCGTGCCTATGTTCTTCAGCCGATGAGAAAGTTTTGATTTAATTCTTGTTCGAAGGTCAAGAAAACTGAGAAGACGGAGTTTCTAATAAATAGTTCAATAGTTCTATTGGAGAGACTGCATATATATATATATATATATATATATATATATATATATATATATATATATATACTAGCTTCTCTCGTCTTACCTGTGCCCAACATATTAAAATGCCTAATTAAAAAATTTGTTTATTTTATGTTTATGGAAAATATCTTTATTTATTAAAAACGTTGTTTTAAGAAATCTATCCATTTTAAATAAATTTACAACGTATTCGAAAAATAGATTTCATATGTATATATGCTATACAACGATATTCCTAATTAGCTCCCGAAAAAACAAATTTTCGTTGAAATCGGAGATGAATGTTTTCCCGAAGTTTGCTCCAATATGGGTCCTGATAACGATTTTACTTTTCAATAATATTAGTAAGCGGGATTTGCGATCGGTCAATTACTAGAACGAAGGGTTAGTACTTTGTAGGTCCGAGTTCAAGTCCCGGTATCGGTAGATTGAATATTTTAGAGATTCTGTAATGGATCGGAGTAATCATAGTCAGTAAATATGGATTTGTAGAATTTACACTTATGTCAGTCTCGATTATGAATAAAATGATTTAATCATGAACTTCTTAAGCTAAACGGCATAATTACGTTTGTATAACGTAATTTTGATTTCTAAAAATGATCTATCCAAAATTAAAGAATTTTCTGAATTGATCGATGAGTTGACAAGTATTTTTTTTTTGTATCACCAGCAACAATCTATCACATAATGTATACCTTCAATGAATCAGACTGATCATAATAGATATTTCTATCATGCATATGATGATTACTCCCTTGAGAAATCGCAAATCTACTTTGCTATTACTAACGAGATTTCCATCGGTTGAATATGATCATCATAACGTAAAGGTACCTTACTTTCAAACATATTGTTAAGCACAAATGCTTCTGAAACGACCACAAATAGAACTGAGCATATATTATAGTCCGAATGATATTAGAGATTAGGTTCTTAAAAATTATTTATTGTATAATTTACAGTATGTACTGGTTAAAAATTATGTGAACTTTTCAGCAATACTCTGTCTACTAATTTAGCATTACTCAAACTAAAACTTTCACTGGATTTTGGGGAATATGTCACTGCATTTCCATTTTCAAGTGACACGACATATCCTTCAGGTGATGCAGTTATAGTTGGTTGGGGAGCTTCAACAAAAGAACAAATGGATCGTAATCTTCCAGAAAAAATTCTACAAGTTTTAGATGTAACCATTATGTCTTTAGATGATTGTAAAGATAATATACGAGGAATGATAGAAGAAAATGGTAGGAACTTTTTAGATACTTCGTTTAAAGCTTTTCATTTCTGTACTGGTTTGCCAACGTCAGACTTCAAAGGTCCAACTTTTGTAAGTATTACACAATAGTATGTTATGCGACATATTCGATATAGTTACCCATTGCGCACGAGGGTAAGTGGACGTATGTTAAACACCTTAATGTTACGTGAGTAATGCAATTTTGGCAACTATATCGAACAAGAACGATACCGTAATTTTTCATAAAGTGTTAGATATATACCCTATTAACGGAAATTATCCGACTTATTATTCACAGATTTAGCAGTTTTTCATTTTTTGTCTTATTACTTAACTCGCTTACGTTATACTAAAATAACGCTTTTGTGTGATGATATAGTGTAACACGTGCTAAAGAGTATGATAAAATAAAACTGGAAATGCATTCAACTGTTAATTTAACTCACGGGAAACTGATGCATAATAGGGTATTTATCTAGCACATGGGAAAAATATTTAATAAATAACATTTCAAAAAATTAATGAAATTCAAGATATAAATATATTAATCTACAACAATCTGAAACAGTTCTAATACATAAGGAAAAGGCCATATGTTTAGGCGCTGAATTTGGCTGTAACTCATAAAATCTTTTCTAATATACCCAAAAAGAACATCTGTATAGTCATTTTTTCCACTTACTGACTGGTCCAAAGAAATTTATGATTAAAATTCTGAACAAATGAATAGTTTAATAAAAAAATTTTAATTGTCTTTGATTATAGAAGCATTGACTACGTAATCATAGAAAACGTGACTGCATTAATATTTTATTTAGATGTATAAAAAAAGATTCTGTGAACTATATCCAAATCTGATCTAATCTAACTAATCCAAACATATAACTCTTTCCTTGCGATTTCGGAAAATAATTTTGTATACTTGAGTTTCAAACAGATTTATTTTTATTAGTCTGATAATTTTTTGACACTTATTACATAATAGTTAATTCCAATCTTATTCTATATTTTGATAAGAGATTTACTAATGTTTTCAGCAATAAAATGATTAATAATATTTCAATAGTTTTATCACTATTTATTTTATTTTATGAAATTTCTTGACTTGGAAAATATTTAAAATTTGCTAAAAAGTAATGACGCAAGAATACATTATATTAAATATATTTTACATGTTCATTTAGGGTGATTATGGCAGTGCAATAATGCAATTAAATGACAATGGTCGCTACATTGTTGTTGGAATGGTTACCTCAGCATCGCAATCTCAAGACCTAGCGCTGCATATTCATTTACCTCATTGTTTAGATTGGATTAAGACTCAAATTAAAGAATTTTCTTCATAATATTGAACATAGAATAATATTTTTCATAAAAAAAGAATTAGAAAAAATTAAATGAGCATTGAAACAAAACAACTTTGCCGCACTTTAGTGTCAGGTGAAATGAACCTAACATTAATAGATATATATTAGAATCTGTATTACTTTTTAGTATATTTTTATGATGTATATGGAGGTTTACTTATTTATCTTCTCATTATTATGTATAAAAATTGCATTATATTGTGTACTTATCGATGGATATTCATAAGCCAGTGAATTAAGTGAATTCATTATTACACCATGAACTAATGGAGAACTTAAAATACAAAGCTTGCGTTAAATGCGGGCTTAGATCATCGAGTGCTATAAAAATATTTACTTGCTAATTTGTAAATTTATATATTAATAAGTAAATTCATTTAGATATTATTTGTGATTCTTATTTATTTATTATCCTTTACCTTTTAGCCTAGTATTTCATTTTACATATCTTTATTGCTATCATACATTAGTCTTTATAATTATATTTACATTGATACAATATTAAGTTCTATTTAATTTTCTTTTCTAGCTGTCTATTGGTATTTTCATGTTTTCTTATAAAATTCATACTTTGTCTATTTTTGATCATTTTATGCAAATGTCAGTCCTCGACATCTTTATTTACTACTTATTGTTCTATATTAGTTATCTGCTCAAATGTTTCTTTTCTTCTTTGCGTATTCTACAGACTCTTCCTTCCTCTTTTTGCTAGTGTTATTTCTCTCTTTCTTCATTTGCTAATCTGAATCTTAATAACAATATTCATTATTTTCCTTTCGTTCCACTTATTAAGTATATTCTAAATATTCAAGAATATGTTTAGTTATAACATTTTTGTATCTTTTGCAATTTTTCCAGATTATCTTTTGCAGTGATCCAGCTAATTTCCAGATTTTCTATATTTATAAATTCCAGATTTTTTATAGTTATAAAATTTTTTTCAACATTTTTCTGATACCTGTTCCTTTTTTTTATTTAATTTTTCCCTTGCTTCTCTTGTTATTTTTATTTTCAGCTAGCATGTTTCTCTCTCAAATGCGCATTTTTCTTTATACTTTTGTTCTTTCTCTCTCTCTTTAAATCTGCTGTAAATTCTTTGACTAAAATTTTTGTGCTTAATTTTGACGTTTCATTTCATTCTTGAGTAGTCTATGCTTGATTGATATTGATTTCTGAGTTTTCTATTGGCTCATTGACCATATGATCAAATTTTACCCGGAAGGGTGCATTTCAACTCCGTGCGTAAACTGAATGGGTATTTTTTTCCTATATTGGTACAACCTTTCTTGATGTCCGTGTGAAATTTGAGCGCCATATCTGCATTAATGTGTTTGTCAGCCGTTTGTTTACAACGCAAAAAGTTTGTCTGGCGATACTGACTATGGAAAAAAATCAATATTATACCATTAGCATTAAACTCACCACATGTCGAGAGATTATTTTTGTTATTTATTTATATATCATGTTTTGATTTTATTAAATCTTTCCACAGAATTTTTATTATAGACAATGATTTTTCCCCATGGTTCATTATATATTAAAAATTTTCTTAACATTAGGCTTGTAGCTTTATTTGGTTGTTATTTTTCTATTATTTTTTTCCTCACTCGTGCAATTACTTCTCCTATGGTTCTATCTTTTTTATTTATTTTAGAAACAGGATCACATTTCCAATTATATTTCTGATGAATCTGTTGTATATTCGTTCTATCCGTTTCCTTAATACAATGCTCAACTAAGCTTATAATGACATACTTTGTTAAATACTTTCATACATTGTTGCTCTTATTTCTTATTCCAGCTGGATTCAAGAAGAACACTTTTAAGTTATTCTGTGTTAGTTTTGTGATTCTTAAAAGAACTCTTGATCTTAAAATGACTCTTTTTCAGATACCATTTTATGAAAGAGTTATCTATTAGGTAATTTGACAATGATCAATCTATTCAACATCGATGTACTTCATCCCAAACAAGAGTGTTTGCTCAAACATCAAGTGTTTACTTAAAAGTCGCAAAGTTATTAATCTATGCTCTATCTTTAATAAAAAGCATGATAATATATATATATATATATATATATATATATATATATATATATATATATATATATATATAAGACAATCGCATTTATTCCGCTTATCTCCATTTTTAACTTGACTCAACGTTCATGTCTAAAACCAAATAAAACAACTTCAACCTACTCTTGAAAATCGGCTCATGTTGTCTCGTTGAATAAGTTCCTTTCTTATTCAACGTTATCTTTTTCATTTGTTAAATTACTAAAATTTTTCTATCTGAACTATATATTTTTTTATATAAGACGAGTAATAACTAAAGAATATCTCAAAATTGTAATATTCAAAGGAACAATAACAGTTACATCAAATATATAATAATATTAATGTAAATAAGAAATATGTTTGTTCAATTTGTAGAATCGAATTTCTGAAATTCTATTATTCTTCACATCGCATGAAATATTTCAATTAAAATATTGTTGAACAAAACCTATGTGAAAATAATAAATTAAATATTGAAGATATTTTTGTTGCAGGCAAAGGAAGGTGTTTAATATTGCCTTATAAAATCTAAATCTTTTTCTAGTAGTTATATAGATTATCTAAATTAAACTGCAAAGATTATTTCATATTCATTCTTAAAATGGAATCAAAGCTGATTATATTGTTCGTTCTCTTGACTATTGCACACACACGTAAGTTTCATAAATGAAAAATATTTCTGCGGAGAAAAATTTATTTTTCAAACAGTAAAAAGAACTTTCTTATTTTTAAAGAAATTGTTAGAATCCTATTGTTAGAATTTTATATAGTTAGTGTTTTACCAATACGTTTTCATCAAGTTTTAAGTAAATATTAATCTGCCGCGAACTGGCTATACTACGGTGAAATACAGCCTCGTTGCGCAAAATTTATTATTAACAATATATAATTAATACACGAATACACGACGCGAAACGCTAGAAAATATTACACAAACATTTTCGCGCACAAACTACCGGCCGAATGTAATGTACCACGCGAACATCGATTATGGATAGGCAGGTTACAAGTCTAATTTTCAAAATTGCAATCAATACTTTCTTGTCAATACCAAGGCGATGACAAGACCAACAATTCTAAGATTCATACAAGACGAAGACAGTACTTTACGAGAGCTTATTTTTTTGATACCAAGACAATATTTTACTAAATATCATTTGGTCTTTGTATTGATGAAGCACTATATTAATGATAGATAAAAATCTTTTTTGCAATGCGTTTATTGAATTTTCAATTTTAAATCACTTACGAATTTATCTTTATATTTACACTTCAAATAAAAAAATTAATTTCTATAGGACAGTAAAAACTTTGTAACTGCTCCATTTTTGTAAAAGTTACTACCGATTAAAAAATATATTATTACCAAAAATATATTGGATCAGAAAGACAATTCAGAAATATTGCAGTATTTTTTAATAAATATGTATTTAATATATTTTTTACAAAAATAAATATATATCGTGGTAGCCGAAAAGTTTTAAATATTTTTCCTTAAAACCATTATACTACCAGTGTAACATTTCTCAAATATTTATAAATTATTTTCTATAATTAAAAGACTGTTTGTTTAAAACTAAAGTATAATAATAGCGGATCAAAGTGAGGCAAAGCACGCTGTATATGTTGGATACATAAAAAATGTTCATAATAAATTAAATTTTTAAAAACTATTTGAGAAATTTCACGAAGCAATGCTTTAACATTGAGAATTATGTTCCAGATGAATAGGCCAAATACGTAGACTTTATTTTATAAAAAATATGCGAGGAAAAATCAGGTGGTCTAGGACGAAACCTAATAAATCGTTATTTTCTATTGATCTAAATTTTGGTACAATTTTTATTCCATTTTTCAAATACGTTTTTCCTCGCATATTTCTTATAAAATAAAGTCTTCAAATTTGATCTATAATCGCCTGAAAGACGATTGTCAATATTAAAACATTGTTTCGTGAAACTTCTCAAGTGGATTTTTAAAATTTAATTTATGATTTTAATTTTATTTCAGAAAATTATATAGTGTTTCATTTTCTGTCATTTAAAAATTTTCAGTCAATGTTCAATTATTAATTATTGCTTGATTAATTAAAAATGGGCTCGATTTGGCTTAATAATAATGGTATACTAACTCTTCGATTGATTAGTTTCAATCGGTTTAGTCTAATTGTGCTCTTTCCTTGTATACTATTTATTCATAGCAAACAGTCAAAAAATTGCCTGGATATCATAGATTACATCAGCTCATAGTTTCTTTGTCAACCCATTGAACACACAGTATTTTGTTTCGGCATCAATGTCAAGCAATATGCAGATTCATTTTTTATTGCCTATTATGAATCAACAATGGGTCGCTTCCCTTTCGTTTGTTTCAATAAGTAAGAATTTTTAGACAGCTATACAAAAAAATTCTGTTTCTTTATATACATATTTGTTTTTGTAAATAGGTCAAAACATGTTATCCATACTCAATGCTAAATATAAAGCCATATCTTAAGTTCTACGGCACCTATCCTTCTCCCATTTTTGAAAATTTTATTGACTATTTGAATGTTTGATCAGGGCAATTCTAGATTTTTGAATTTCTCAGAAGTACTTTGTAAATTTATATTTATTTAATTAATGTATATTTGATTACTATAAGTTTAGATTTATTTAATTATAATATCCCAAGGGTGATGAGTATCGACATATAGGAGAATCTACTTTTAAGGAAGCTGTTCGCAGTTTAAATAATATACGCAATATGAACAACTTATAGATAGGTTATTCATACCATAGGGTGTTTGATGCTCTTTGAATCAGTAGTTTTAATAGTTTTACGGAACCCTCTCAGTATAGGTCTCTCGTCTATAATGTATTGCTTGGTACCTGTCTCGGTCATCCGGACCAACAAATATAAACACAATTTCCCCTCTCGGGATCTTTTTTACTCGCGAACACTCTTAACAAGACTTCCAAATTCGACCTGTCGATTATACGGAAATCGGGCTAACGCTTCATCCAAAAATTCTCAATTTCGCATCTGCTGTAATAGTAAAGATACCCAATCACATATAACAACGACACATATAATATATACATAATAATGCTTTTAACATTTTTTTAGTTGTATTTTGTGACTCATAAATAGCAATAAGTCCTCTGTACGATTTAAATTAAAGCTCATAAGTGAGATTTTTTCGATTCCTAGTCTGAGCTTGCAGAACTTGCCTATGATTCTCAGTAGTCATAATGATTTCAAGGAGAATTTTGGCCAAATCCTATTCTGTAGAAACCCTACAAAGGTTTTGTTTCTTTATGAATATTTTGTTCTTCGTGCATTCATGTACAGGTCTGTAGAGTGATCGATACCGGCCCAAATAAGTCACAACTTTTAACTTATTTTACATAATCATTCTTGTTAGTATTCACAATACTTAAAATGTATACAATAATAATATTTTCAAAAGAATTATTTATTATATGTGATTATAAGGTGTTATATATAAATGTTTAATCAATGAGGTTGATATCTTGTTTAAAAATCATAAAAATTTCGACATAACATTTGGCATATATGATATTTTTGGACAATATCTATTAAGTTTTTTTAATTATCTATAAAAGATATGTTGATGACATCTTTACAATTGTGCCAGAGAGATGTGTGGACAAAATGGTGGATGTTTTTAATTCTATTCAAGTTAGAATTAAATATACAAAAGAGGTATAGTTAATTGGACGTCAATGTTATTAGAATTAGTGATAACAGAGTAAAATTAAATTCGTATAGAAAACCTACATAATCAGGTGTTATTAAATTTTAACTCATACCATCTATTCGGAAACAAGATAGGTACTATAAAAGGAGTCATCGACAGAGCAATCAAATTGTTTCCCAAAGATATTAGAAAATTAGATAATTTAAAATTAGTTAAAGAAATATTGATTAATAATGATTATCCATTAGGCTTTGTAGACAAAATGATTGTACAGATAGTAGATCAGATTTATAATAATACTAGACAACATAACATGGAAAACATGCGAACAATAATAAAATCATAGTATTACCATATGTAAAAGGGTTATCGGAAAGAATTCGAAGGACTTTCAAAAAACATAATCTTCGAGTTCACTTTAGAAATAATAATAATATAAGAAGACTATTTAATAATTGTTAAGATAAGGATGATAAATATTTGAACCAACGGGAAGATACCTAAAACAAAGAATATATGAGCATCAATATAGTTTACGAAGCATGAATGGTACGTCCGGGCTAAAAAACATAGTTTAAACTTGTTACATTCTTTCGATTTTGAAAATGTGAATGTTTTGGAACAGGGTATTATAAATAAGTATAAAAGTTAAACTCTTGAAAATATTCATATTTTGAAGAATCGCAATAATGTAAATTTAATGTTAGAGTCAAAAAATTGGACAACACTTATCATTCCTTATTAATATAAAATTTGTATTTCGAATTTAAGTTAAGAAAGGGAGGGTCCTATAAATGTTATACTAATAAATTTAGAGTGGGAATGGGGTATATAAAGTAGCATTCTGGGGTCTTCAATTTAGTTTAGTTCATGAGAATGAACCGTAGCGGTTCGAAACGTCGAGCACTAAAGGAGAAGATAAGATGATGGGGGCAGTCAGATTGTCCTTAGCTAACATAGAATATAGTTTATTATTTTTATTATATTTATTTTTATTTTATTTTATACTATTTTATTTAGCTTGGTAGGAATGCTAAACATTGTTGTATAAGCTATAAACAAGGTATTTCATTAAGAAGAAACCTATTAACAAGGTATTTAACTTCCGTAATAATTAGGTTATGTGGGGCCTTGAGTTCAGCTACTACAATCGTATAGAAATCTATCTCGTTGATATTGAAAACTGACAAATCACAATGTTGATGAAAACCAAAAGAATAACGATCAAAGAAAATATATTGAATAATATTTACAGGTTGTTTCTACATAATAAAAAGCTTTTCTATTCTTTCAATTTGAATGTTCTAACTAATATTTAGAATCAAGATATTATTTATTTGAAATTCCATTCCGTTTCTTAATTAATTTATTTGAAATTCTATTCCGTTTCTTAACATTTGAAGTATTTTTATGTTTTGTTTGTCACAGTTAAAATGAGAAAATGTTGAAAGCTATGTTGATTTATAAAAATCCTTCTACATCACCTATGTGTAATATACAATAACCCTGATATAATAATAATAATAAATTATTATAATAATAATTTTTGTTATAATACTTCATATATCTCATGCAATTTTAAATAACGCGCGCGTCGCAAGGTCGAACGTCGTCTGTCAGCTCGCCTGTACGGCAGACATTGAACTTGCGGCAACGTACGATACGATCGCTTTTGTAATTAAATATCTGCTCAAAAGTAGCATTGACACTTAAATTTCAAGATATCATTAAAATATTAAGGAAATAATCAATATGCGGCTCATTTATGAAAAGGATCTATTATTTTTTAGAGAGTTATTAATGAAATAAATCTCATTTCCAGCGGATTTCTCATAAGAGTTAATGCGAAACCGGGTTAAATTTCTGATATTCAAAAGACTCATTCTCGAAACAGACATTATTTTTCTTTTCTAACTTTTCAAACTATTTACGTATTTTATGATGTTTCATTTATTCTATAAATCATATAATATTATAATATTCTATAAATATTAATTTTTTCGATTGTAGTAATTGAAACTTACATCCGAATTAAAATGTTTATTTACTAGCCAGAAACAAGGTTCCAGTTTCAAACCTAGTTTCTACCTATTTTTGAATTTTATAGTACAATGTTCACATTTTTCATTTTAAGATTTGCCTAGTTTTAAGCTACGATAGTTGATTCTATTTTGAATACCTAGTAACTACTTTTCAACCTATTGAAAATTGTTAGATTTCTACCAGGGTAATTTTATTTTGTTTTATTTTATTATTATTTTAATTTATTATCTTTAATTTTTAATGTAATTAAATTTAGTAATAAGTTTTATTTCAGATTCTTCGGGGGTGATAATAAACAAGGAAAGTCTGACTGTCATTAATTTACTTTAATATATTATAGTATAAAGACTGTAAGACCGATAAAAATATTTATTAATTTAATCTATCGTAGAATATTAGATTATTTCATAATATAATTATACGTATTAAAACATGAATAATGAATTAACAATAATAATAATAATAATTAAAATAATAAGTCATAGTTGAGTATAATACACGTAAGGTAATTATAATAACGAAAACTAATTATCCTTTTTACTTCATGTGACAGCTACTTCAATGCTTTTTAAAATTCCTAGCCCATACCTAGAGATTTAAAAATTTTACTTTAATAAATGTTTCTATTTGACTCTCATGAAACATAATATTGATTACTAAATGTTATATAATAATAAGACTTAAAAATATTGTGAAATCATAGTCAAACTTGTCAAAAGAAAAAGCAAAATCATGAAAAACTATTGAAAAGCTCAAAAGCAGTAAATAAAAATAAAGATATCGAAAATTTGAAATCGTTAACTTGGCTTACATATATCTAGTATAGTTGAATAGTCGTCTCGACCAACACATGCATTTTATAACTGCTAAATGCTCAAAGTTAAATCAATGCCCATATATTAAGCGTAATTTAGTTATATCAGTTAGTTATATCAGTTTAGTTCCTGAGGATGAACCGTATCGATTCGAAACGTCGGACAAGAAGGTGATCCTAAATTTATGGTGGCGGGGGCAGTCAGGTTGTTCTTTACTAACATAGAATAAGTACTTTTATTATTTTTTATTTTTATGTTACTTATTATTGTATTTTTATTTTTATTTTTAATTTTCTGATATAATTTATTGTTGTAATAAGTTTTATTTCAGATTCTACGGGGGTGATCATAAACAAGGACAATCTGACTGTCATTATTTTAACTAATATATGATATTATAAAGACTGTAAGACCGATAAAAATATTTATTAATTTAATTAGATTATTGTATAAAGACTGTTAAAATTATTTGTTAATTTAATAAACAGATAGACATAGTCGAGATTTTTTTGTAATCAGACACATTCACACAATATAATAGAAAATATTATGAAAAAATCATTTCTATGATAGTATTGATTGATTTCATTATTTTGTTACAAATGTTTTTGAAAATTATAAGTTTTGGAATCCCCTGATATTAATTATAAAATATGTCTTTAGAAGACGATCTAACTTTCATTGCCTCAATAATTTTAATTAAGTTTTTATTGTAATTTTTACCCTTGCAGGCTTTATAAATAGAATTATCGGAGGCGATAATGCTGTACGACACTCATTTCCAAACGTGGCATCAATTTATGGCATTAAGAAAGGGGCAGCCGGAATCAAAATCTTCTCTGGTGGTGTTATCTGCACTCCAAGATGGATTATGATTTCAGGAGATTATGCCTTGAAAATTGGCAAATCTATTCCTATTGGTACTGTTAGAGTACTTGCAGGAATGTACGATCTGGATGATCCAAGAGAACCAAAACAGATACGAACTGTTGAACTTGTACGAAAACATCCCGAATATTTCAGATTCGAGTAAGTTGGTACACACTTGCATATTGTATTATTTATCATTTATATTTAAAGGATTTAATTCAAAGTAAAAATTATGTGAACTTTTCAGAGTTGGCGTATCTGTTAATTTAGGATTACTCAAACTAAAAACTTCACTGGATTTCGGTGAATATGTCACTGCATTTCCATTTTCAACTGATATTGCGTATCCTTCAGGTGATGCAGTAATAGTTGGTTGGGGAGCTTCAACAAAAGAGCAAATGGATCGTAATCTTCCAGAAAATATTCTACAGGCTTTAAATGTAACAATTATGTCTTTAGATGATTGTAAAGATAATATACGAGGAATGTTGGAGGAAAGGGGCAAGTTGTTTTCATCGGCTTCCTTTAAAACTATTCATTTCTGTACTGGCTTGTCAACGTCAGTCTTGAAAGGCCCAACTGTTGTAAGTTTTACAATAAATTGATTACATAATATTTTATTATGTGCATGAAATACAAGATATAAATATATTTTATGATTACATTTAGGGTGATTATGGTAGTGCACTGATGCAATTAAATGCCCACGGGCGCTACATCGTTATTGGAATTATTAGTGCAGCATCTGAATCTCGAGATCTAGCTCTGCACATCCATGTATCTCATTTTATACAATGGATTAATTCTGAAATTATTAATTCCTCTAATCTGTAGTTTTGTGTTAGAAATATATTTACTTATTAATAATTATATTATTAATTAAGTAAATTCATATATATTTATATGTATATAACTTGTACAAATTAGATAGATTAATGTAAATAAAAAATACTGTTTAAATAATCTTGAAAAATTGTGAAATATTCTTATATCCATACATTTTAATAAATCGCTTACAAGTTTATATAAATACCGAATAGTTTTAAATTAAGTATGTAAAGAATTATTTTTCTCAATAATTTAATATACTTAAATAATTCATTTAGAGAAAATGTATTTTTAAGTAATCACGCAAAAGTGACTTCCACATCTTTAAAAGCTCTTTCTTAAAAAAAGTTCTGCGATAAGTAAATACTCTTTCATAAGGATGTCTCCAGAACTTCCTTCGCCACCTGATACTTGGTGGTAAAACTATTGCCGACTCACCTGAAGGATATAGAGTATCTGTTGAAAATGGAAATAAAGAGACATATTCGTAGAAATTCGCGGTTTTGAGTTTGAGTAATCCTAAATTAACAGATACGCTAACTATGAAAAGTTCGCATAATATTTATTCGACATCCAATGCTTTTAGTATAAATTATAAATAATATAATAAATAAGTCTGGATTGGTATACTCAGTTCTATCTGTTTTGATTTCCTCGGATCCTCAAGATCATAGACTCCTGCATGTACTCTAGCAGTACTAGTAGGTAAATTTTGGTCAGTTTTCGAGGTATGATTTCTTCAAATGACGACCCATTTGGAGCACAGATGACACCACCAGAGAAGACTCTATTTGCGATCATGACTCTTTTGATGCCATAACCTCATACCAAATTCGCAAAAGAGTGCCGTACATCATGGTGACCCTTGATAATTCAATTTAGAATGCCGAAAAATGGCCAAAATTAAATTAATAACTTAAATCAATTATGCAAGGAAACGAAAGTTTGATCAATTTGTAGAGCTAATATCAAAGGTCAATGCCACGATTGATCATTTTCATAAATCTTTGATTACAATTACAAATCTGTCTGATTACAATTGAATCTATCCATTTCTTATTCAAATTAGGATTCCACGTCTCAAATTTGCCAGAAATAATAATGTGATCCATTATGGAAACAGTTAAATAATAACCATGTAAAGAATAGTTTATACATGTAACTACTCGCTTATGCGTTCATTAACGCAAAATGAATTGTTTGTAGTAAAAAATTGCTCTATGTTTGCTTAAACAATTGCAATTGAAACAATGTTCTACACTGTTTAATAAAAAGACTCAATTCGTATTCTGTGAATCAAAATAAATCAGTTGAAGTCTTTTTAATCCGGAAATATATTTTTTTTAAACCGGAATGTACCCAACGCTAGGATTAATTTGCCTGGTATTAATAGTTTAAGCTCACTACTTTTATTTGATATTCCAAAACAAATGCGGATCGCCACCTGCTTCCCGACAGTGGAACTAACTAACAAGAGTGATCAAATTCAATACAGCTTTAATATAATACTACAATCAGAAATACTGATTCAAGTAATCCTCACGTATATAATGTATAAACAAATTAAAAGGTAATACAAATTATGAAGCGAAATATTGTATTTGTTTTTATTATTTCTGCCAAGCATTTACCCCGGATTTGATGAAATTTTGTATAGCTATCTTTTTGAGGCGCGGATTGATAAAAAATAGAAAAAAGTTGACATAAATATTTGAAACCTATATTGCATATACGATTAAAACATTAAATCTTCTTTGTTCAATGTAATTTTTTCTATGCAAGCAGTATTTCCTGGATAAGTTACAGAAGTACGTATAAATAGTTTCGGTTTTTTAATGATTCGGCTACATACCGACGATAATAGAATTATTTGCACCAAAAAAGGGTATGCAATAAAAACATGTATTTTGATGAAATCTACAATTTTTATTAAAAATATTTTTTGTTATTTGTTAAAAGTTTTTGTTATTTTTTGATAGCAATTTTATAAGCCATTATTTTTACGTTTTTATCGATTTTGCAATGAAAATTCAATTTTCGTCAAAAGGCGCTAGGATATTTACGATAAGAACAACAATTATTCAAAGTCACAGAAGTTTCTTGTACCCAGATGCAAATCCTTTGCACAAGTCAGGCAAGTATAATGCACGTATTTCATTTCGCACACACTAAAGAGTAGTCATTATTCTGTTAGTGCTTTGCCATCTGCCGTATTGTCATTTGCAGAAATTTCGGATTCCTAATTTATAATTTGTTCAAATTATTCCTTCTAAAAACATATTCAGGAATTATTCAAAGGCGATCTCTCCTCATCTGTCCGTAAAAATATCATTACGTATTTTAAATGCATATCAAAAGTCGTATCATATACTGTACCTAAATCATCGTCTTTTCCTATGTACCAACGATATTTATTATTTTGTTCATCATTTCACGGGCTGGATACTAAATAAAATTCTGTATTTTTATAAAAATAATTATTTATTTACTTTTTTAAATATAAACAGCATTGTATTCTTTATTTTATTCTATATTCTTTATTATTTACAAAAAGAAAAATAAATACAAGAAATGCTTGGTATAATGATGCGTATTTTTGTTTCATTATAAATAATTCATTAATAATGATAAAATAGATATTTTTTCGTTACTATATGTATGTAGGTAAAAACGTAAAGTAAAAATAATAATTGTATGAATATAATCAACCATATAGATTGATATATATATATATATATATATATATATATATATATATATATATACACAAATGAATATAGAATGAATAAAATTCTACTGTAAACTGACAAATATCAATTCAAAGTGATTAATTGGAATTCATAGCAAAAGATTCAAATACTTTCAAAAATAGAAGATAGAAACTCATAGATAGATAATCATGAGAGAGTTTACCGGCTTGTTCCGATCAAATAAGAGAAGAGTTAGGGTTTGAATCTATTTATGTCCATAATTTTTCTAAGGTATGATGGAAGATCGTTTCAGAAACGTCTTCAATGAGCAATAGATGAATTAGCCATAAAAGTAAACTTATAAGTATCGTCGTCTAATATCCTAGGATGATGAATATAATTCATTAAAATATGAATAGGAAATAATTACATAACCAGGATTACATAATACATTTAAATGTGAGAAAATTGAGATTACGTATGAAGGAGGATAATTATGATTTAACGGATGCATTTTATTGCCCAATTTTTATGATGCATAGGTAAGAAATTTATGTTGAACGTCCGAATCATCAGATCCATCCGATGGATGGTTAATTGTACTAAATATTTTAATATCGTCTAGATACATAAGGCATTTATAAAATCGAAATAATAACGGCAATTAATTTCTAAATATTAAAAATAAAATACGTCCAATATGTGATTCTTCATTTACTCCTACAGGAATAGAAATAAAATCAGAAAAACTATTACATATTATTTTGGTATTAAATATTATAATAAAAACATATCATAACCGATTATTTCTTATTGTGTAGATAGGAAACTATCTAGTGAATTCATTCAACAATTTCTGTATTAATAAAAAATGATCAACCGAATCAAATGCGTTAAACAAATCAAAATAAATCGCATCCACTTGAAGGTCATTTTAGATATTTAGGAATATCAGGCTTTATATATAAAAATAAACTGAGTAAAGAAACAAGTTAACCATATTAGACATCTTTATAAAATCCCTGTTGTATAGAATAAATCTTATCTACCATCTGAGCATATAAATATACATTGAGAAGCTTGTCTAATAATTTTGGAACTGTACTCAAAATAGAGATTGGCCTATAATTACATTTTAAACTACGAATATTATTTTTATAAATTGGACGAACAAACCCAGATTTGTACTGATCAAGAACAGTATAAAAATCGAACGATATCTGAAATACGCATCAAATTATACTTGATTCGTATTGAAATTATTGTATACAGACTGAAAATATTCTTTCGAAAGCCAATTCATATTCAGAACTAATTCAAACATCATTTAAATACACAGTAGGAGAATCAAAGTTATCATTTCTCAAACTATGGATTTTCAGAAAAACTTTAATGTTATTTTTTATGTTTAGTTCAATTTCTGGAATATGTTTACTTCAGTCGATCCTAGATTGCATGAGGCATTTAGCATGAAAAATTTTAAAACTGAGATAATCATGATTAAAGTAGGATATTTGCCACTGATAATGTGCTAATTTTTACTTGGAATTATATGTACAACATGTTTAAAAAGCCACTTAGAATAATTTACATTAGAAGTTACATACTTAACTAGAATATATGCAGTAATAATAGAAAAAGCCTTAAAGAAAAATATCTTGAATAAATAATTTAAAGATCTGTAATGAGTATATTCCAATATACTTTCCCAAATTCAACAACTTAAATGAATTATTATGACTTGCTGTATAGTTAGAACCGTTATAATTTCTAAATCAACGTAAGTGTTGATGATTATCAAGAAAATTAGCCACTTGAACTGTAAAATAACTACACTGATTATGTCCAGTTGCATCAGATTGCAAGATGCTCTCATTTATTATAACAGGAGAGGCCAAATTCAGATCACCAAACAGTAAATCTAACGTCTATTCTTTATTAGGATATTAGACATAATGCTACACTAAATCATTATTGAACATATGAAGTGTAACTCAGTAGCACTTTTCATTTGAAATTCAGTGAATTATGCTAATGTAAGAAATGTTAATGGAGATAAGGTAAAAGAACCTCAAAAATATCAAAAAATGTTTGCAATTAAAATATTTATCAATGAATCCTTTAATGAAAAAAATCTAGATTCTATGAAATTAAAGTACAATCAAACGAATCTTAGTAGATTCAGCATATGTAAGAATAAAGAATAGCTTGAAAGATGTCTTTAATATTAGTTTTTTTTTCATACAATTTGAAATGTAAGAACAATGAGAACGCCACTATCTTATTGAGGTATGTAGCAAGAATCAACATTATCATATCTTTATATTGTATAAACATTTAGTGGAACTTCAGATGAGTTAGTATGAGATTTTAGCCAGCTTTCAGTAAAGAATTATATATCTGAAATAAATTCTCATCAGTATGCACCAGAACATAAAAAAGCACTTAATTTTTTAAGGATTTTATATTCTGGTATAAAGATTTATTCAATAATTTTTTAATTAAATTGATTAATATTAATATAGATCTAATACTAGTGAGAAAATAAATTTAATAAATTTAATAAAGTTAAAAAAAATTTTAGTTTATTGAAAGAACTTATTAATTATATAAAAGTTATCAATAATAGTGATTACATTATTAATATATTTAATTGTTTTTAACACATTAAAATAATGGAGTTGCGCATTTTAATATTTTCATGCAATTCATTAAAATGTTCTCTCTGAAGCTTGGTTTTAGTAGATAGTACAGATATAGTACTAAATAAAAATTTTCTCACCTTTAATACTTGAAATATTTCCATCCGGAATCCTGAAGTACATATTATTAGTTTATGATAATGAGAAGTATTAGGCTTATCAATTCTATGACTGAATTACGCAGAAACATTCTTTCTATATCTTTCTTTTATATTCTATTAGATATCAAGCTTTGTACATATTCTTTAAGGGTCCCGGATTTATCGATCTAAGAACATTCTTATATGCTAAATAATACAATATTGGAAGAAATTCTTGTTCTCCCCATGAAATCATTGAACAAAATTATGGATTAGAAGAAGGGATTTTATTTTCGAGTAACGCTAACTTATCATGGCAGTTAGCAATGGAAGATTTTAGAATTTAATTTTGTAAGTTCAGTATCAATTACATAGAGTCTATTATTCATTTTTGAAATGCTATCCTTACAGTTGGAATTTTTTGAATTAGAATTACTAATTCAAATTTAAGTTAATTCTAAACTTTAATTTTTGATGGCTAATTCAAACTCTTCTGAAAAATTTTAATAGATTTGTATAGTAGAAGAATTAAAATAATTAACATAATTTTTATGTAAATTATTTAGATTAACATTTAAGAAATAATCTGACACCATAGCTTCATTCTTTACTAAAATTAAATATTTTTTCAATACAAGAAGGATAATAAGCTGCTTGTGCTCTTTATAGATACATATTTCCCTGTAATAGTTTTCTGACATTGTCTATAAACTTCATTCATGATTAAGCTTTATACATTGTAGCCAGCTAATTTCTTAAACTTGTAATAATCATATCAGCATTAACAGATGTGAGAAATACATTATAATAAGTATAAATAATAAAGATATTTATTTTGCAAACAGTATATGTAGTATATATTGTGTATATCTGCAAATAAATGTAAGATTATTGCTTTCAACAATAGATAAAGGGCCTTATAGGAACACTAATGGTTATGCGAATAATGTAACACTAATCGATTTTGAGCAAATTACGATAATTCTATGTACAAACCAATCTACATAGTATTGATGAACTTTTGGCTCAGTGTTTATCTCAGCCCTAAAATGTGTATTATACCGATTAAGGGTCTTCCAATGAAAATTTATAATTAAATTGTGTATGTATAGATCATTGCTGTTCTAATTTATAATATGGTGGCTGACAATCGGCGAGTATAAGATTTACATGTGGTTTTAAATAGGAAGATATCACCTATCGTTTATCAAATTGATGTGAATAAATTTGGTAAATAAATTCGGTTTATTTCAACAAAACGAATACCGCAGATTTGTCGTGATTATTAACGCAACATAAAATTTCGGTATAAATAAACGAAGTCTCAAGAAGCGCAAATTGAGGACATTCATGAAATGCATTACCAAAAGATCCGAGTAGAAATACGTGACTTTTCAGCTACTCTAACTAAACATTTCTTTCAGTGTACTTTTAAACTCAGTTAAGGCATTTGATGATCTGGTCTGTGACAAATAACATAACATAAAGACCTCTTTCAATCTCAAGTAATCTTATGCATGGATACCAAAGAGATCTTTCTTTTTGATATGGCGAAATGAATTTACAGCAGATAATATAAATACGGATAAATACGAAACGTTTGTTATCGATGAAGAAAAATCGATTAAAAGTCAATGATGTAGGAAATATTTTGATAAATTTCTTATAAATCGAAGATATGAAAAGTAAAGTAAAGACTATATTTAGAACTATTTAATTAACAATTTGGTCAATTTGAAGATAGAGAATTAATTTCAGCAATATTGTTAAGCAATATTATTTTTCAATATGCGAATTAAAAATTTGCAGTATTACTGTTAAACGAAAAACACAATTGCATATGGATTTTATTGACGAATAGGGGTAAGAAGTTAAATGCTTTGAATACAACGAATAATAAATTCACGCTGTATAAGAGTTTACAATAATAAACTGATCGTGTGTATTTGAAATATTACTCTTTTAATATGGGTTACTGAAATTTCTCTGCAGTTTTTCCGACATGGTATTTCTTTGTCAGAGCTTCGGTTTAAATTAAAACCTCTACATTCAACAGAGCACAAAACCTTGATCTTGAGCTAATAGATTGTAGAGCATGTTAAAAGTTTCAATTCACTATACACAAACAAAGTGTCTCTAAACAGTTTCTATTTAAGGATCAATTAAATCCATTATCTCCGGTCCTTGAATAGTGTTATCTTCTATTGAGAGTTCATTTAGTTTTACCAAATAGAATCACATTAGTCAGTGCTCGAATTGATCTTTACGAGAGCAGAATATGATTTAATAAAATTACCGCGAGGCAATGAAGTTTCATAAAAGCTAATAGAATAGAAACATGTGGAACATTTAATGCTGGAACGACTGACTTCTATACATTTCGGTTTTATTATATACATATATTCATGCGAGCTTGAATTATGTAGATGTCTGTCCAACTTGTATTTTTAACGAGCTGTATATAATAATAATATAATCATATTCAATGATCTGATATATTCACTTGTCCACCGTCAAAGATGTATCTCTCTCTCTCTCTCTCTCTCTCTCTCTCTCTCTCTCTCTCATTCTCAGTCCGCGTCTAAGTCCCCCCTCGCCCCCCCCATCCTATTAAATCCAAGATCGCCGTGCTCTTGCTTCCACTCAATCATCAGTTGTTGACCCCGACAGTAAAGCAACTCGAGCCTTGGAGGTGCAGCGGCAAGGCTAATACATAAGGTAATACATAATTCAAACCGAGGAGTCTCTCGCGCAGGAGGCGCACGATCGAGGCGCTCGAAAGTTTCGCCCCGTAATACAGAATGTTCAGCCTTAAACGCGCCAAGAAATTCATAAATGCGATTTTCCGATTTCGACCGTCCTCGTGGGTGAAGAAGCCCGAGACACTTTTTCAAGCAGACGCGAAACTTTGATCTGAGAGGCAATTTTGGAATTGAAGTGTATTGTTTTGTTTTTTTTTTTTTTTTTTTTTTTTTTAATTTTAATAACGAGCCTTCTATTAATTTTGAATCGGCACGATGCTTTATAATTTAACCGCTGAAAATTTACAATAATCCGACGAACAATTGGTCGAGACGATTATTTTAATTTCACTATTAATGCGATCAGTACGATTGTGAGTAAAATGTATTAAAATTCGCTTCTCTGTCAAAATAATAAAATGGCGTGATTAAAAAAGGTTTTTTTTTCAAAGAAGTAATACGTGTATATTATACATATGTACTGGCTTGTTGAAACGTTTCACAGGAATAACAATCGAGGGCTTGTTCGCTATAATGTCCCGATTACACTTTATAATATTCTATAATATCTTCACGTTACGAGTTAAATCAATACGAAGTCATTAGTATTGATACCGATAAAATTTATTTAAAAAATTTGTGGCAATAAACATATATTATATAGAGCAATTAATAATCAATCGGACTAATTGAAAATATTTTTTTAATTTTATTATCTCGCAATGAAATATTCAAATTTTATTGGTTTACCGTTGGTGGTGAAATAATGGACAACGTATTGCTTTATATTAATAAAGCCATGTAAATGTTTTGGAAAAGATACTAAAGTATTATTGTTCAAATTATAGTCTCATCGGAAACACGTACATTTTTTAAACTTACACCTTCTTCTGCATAATTACTGGCATATTCTGTACTTTTCTAGATTTTAATCTAGAAATACGCAAAAGCTCAAAGTAACAATACATAAAATTTTACATGTGCTGTATTACATGTAATCATTCAACTACCCTGGCGATGAGAAAAAATGTTTGTAAATTTTCAGGAAGACTTTCTAACAGAAATTTCTATCAGTTCGTTTTCGCATCGGTAAAATTTATTATTGTTAAATAATAAACCAGTCAAATTCATAAAAGCTAAAGGCTTGTTACTATTCCCTCTAACAAAACTGTACACTTGACGCAAACAAAATGAAATACACCATAAAATTTTTTCTTAATATTTTAACTTCAATATATTTAAAAATATGATATAAGTTTTAAAATATTGATGGAAAAAATAAAATATTGACGGAAATGTATTAAGTAGGTCTTATAGCGAATATTTTTGTTTGGTTCTGGGTATATACCTATATGACAAAATATACGGCAAAATAGCTGAAGATGCCGAAAGATATAGGAATATTGATACTGATATAAACTATATAGAACAGCATAGACGAATCTAAATAATATAACAGTTTCTCATTTAAATAGGCAGAGTATAATCAACAAGCATTAAGTTTGGTATTTTGTTTTTTTTTTTATTTTGTCGTATTCTAATATTTTTACCAGTTTAATATTTAATAAATGTTTCAAAGTCGCGTTTCAAAGTCATGAAAACAAGGAATTAAATATCAATCATAATCGTATAAAAGTATAATTATAGATTCGAGCATTGGCTTACTGAGTAGACTTCAGAAAAGCATCTCCACTGGCGTTATTTATAATGAAAATTCGATTACTTATATTTTTACGGCACTAATTACGAATGCCGTAGTAATTTTTGGCGGAAATTGGGTTTTAAAAATTTCGAAAAATGTATTTCAAACAAATAGTTTTAATATTATTAAAATACATCTTTTTTATTCTACTGTATGAAGAGTTTCCGATCTTTCGCAATTCGTCTGCACACCCTCGATGTTCTAGTGCATCCCGAGAAAACATATAGAACAAGACATGTATTATAACAAGATCTGTAATTTGTATATTTGACATATTTTTGAAATTTTTTGACATTTCCTGAGCTAAATTTAAAAAATTATTTTTTAAGCGTATTTCGACTGATTTAACAATAAAACTTTTATTTCTGCCCTAAATCCACTATTAGTAATCGGAACCGCAAGGCACTTACATATCCATAAAAGTACAAATATATTAATTTTCATCAAAATCGGGAGTGGGTGCTATTTAGAAGTATACGTACAATACACTATATGTAAAATATTAAACAACAGTATAAAGGAAGAATTTAATTTTATAATATCTTTTCTGAAAAGAAGAAGTATAATAGTTTAATAGTAATAACATTAATTGATGCAACAGTCTTGCTTAAACATGTACATTTGTTTCGTTAATAAATGCAGATAAGCTTCCAAAAAACGCCCACACAGGATTTTTCTGAAATCATGTACATTGTATAGAAAAATTATAAAAACTATTTCAATACAAGCGACATTTCTTAAGAAAATAAAAGAATTCCATTAAGGGGTCACCTGAAGCATGGGCGCTGGTGCGGCTATTTTCATCTTATCTTTCTCCAAATACTTAATATGCGAAAACTTTGAACGCATTTTTCTTAAGAAAACGCGCTAATAGAGAAAAAATTGATAGAATAAAAAGCACGCATTTTAACGATTTGAATATTTTTTGGTTGGAATATTTAAAAAAAAAATTTTTTCTTATTTTCCGCGATAAGTAAGAAAAACCATAATTTTTATGGTTTTCGACTTGAAAATTTAATTTCCGCCAAAAGCGACTATAATATTCGCAATCAGCGCCTCAAAAAACATAAATGTACAAAATTTCGGCAAAATTGCGTGTGTGCGCTTTTTGCAAGTTGATTCATAAATGCGTGTCAATAAACGTAGACAGCTGCGCAATGTCATTATTGAAGACTCATGCAAATTTTAAATTAATGTGTGTGTGTGTGTGTGTGTGTGTGTGTGTGTGTGTGTGTGTGTGTGTGTGTGTGTGTGTGTGTGTGTGTGTGTGTGTGTGTGTGTGTGTGTGTGTGTGTGTGTGTGTGTGTGTGTGTGTGTGTGTGTGTGTGTGTTATGTATGTATGTTTTATTTCATATGCCAGACAAAAAACAATACATTGCGTAATTGTATAGAAGAGAAAATAAATAGTGCAAGACATTTACAGTTATTTTCATATGGTCACAAAAAAATTATATAATGTGTAAGTAATTTTAATAGATTACGGTATCGTATTTATTGTATTAAAATTGATGCTGCGCAGTCGGGACTGACGTGATTGACGCTGCCAAGGCTAAGAACTCCAACGAATGACGGCAGATGGCGGTAAACTTCAGTCCAACTTTGTGTCGGTAACGTCTTGTGAAAGATAACTGCATCATCATGAAGGAGCAGATGGAAGCCGATGTGCAGGCGCCCATTTGTCGCAATTTGTAAATAATATTTTAATAGCGGAGCTATTTTACTTAAAAATTTTAATTTATGAAAATAAAATTTGTTCTAAACCATATGTCGATGACATATATTTCTATTTTATTTTTACATGCAATGACAGATTTCTGGATAATGTTTTCTGCAACATAGAAATGAGTGCATTTATTATTAGAATTGTAATATGTATGTCGAATATTAATTTTAACACTATTAATGAATACAATGTTAAAAAACTAATCTATTTAAACACATACTTTTAATAAAACGATAATCATTTAAGTTTTGGAAAAATGAATTTTAAAATTTCTTAACTATAACTAACGAAATATTATTCGAATTGATGTATACACGTTCAACCATGTGCTGTCATTTATTATAAAAATATATGAAAACAATTTTTACTAGCAAAGCTTGAAAAATCATTTTTAATTCTGAAAGTAGAGCGAGTTCGCTATAATTACATTTTTCCGAAGCTCGCTCGGAAAATCGAATGCGCGATGAGCCGGGATTTTTTTTAGCGAGGGATTTTTTTTTTATTAACATACTTAAAATACTTGAAAAAATCAATAATCCAATGTAATAATTATTTACGAGTTAAAGTATCGGACGTCTTTTACAAATCTTTAATTAGCTGAATTCAAAGTAATGAAGATAATTACAGAGAAACGTGTATAAGCATGTTTTTATTTTTACACATCATTTATAAACGTCAGCAATTTTATACATGTATTAAAACACAGTATGGGCTTATATTCCATAAACTGATCCTTGCATGAAATTTGTAGAATTTTAAACCGACTTTCGTATGTATTTATCAATGCTGAATTTTATGCTTAATTTCTGCACAGCGCAATGAATTATTTATGACGGTCAATTATTCAATTTTCACTATAATTATATATATATATATAATTATATATATATATATATATATATATATATATATATATATATAATGCGTTATTTTAGATGTTTTGAAAATACTGAAATTTTGAAATTTTACATTTATTCGTCGTAGAGACACTGTCGTGTTTGAAAAAAATAATAACAATATGAAGTAATTCCTATTGCCTACCTGAAGCTCGAATAAATAAGAAATAATAGTAAAAAGAGTCCTTTCATCATCAATTTGAACGCGGTGTGCATTATGCTGTATGAATAAAAATCTTAACCAATTGAATATGGTCCATAGCAGTTTGGGAAATTAAATTAAAATATTAAAATTATACAGTATTGTAGTGGGTGTATTTTTGAAAATTAATTATACCTTTCAAATCTCCTGAAACCAAGTGCCAAGTGTTCATAGATGTTTATTAAAACGATGTTGTTTCTTTTATTTAATTTCACATCTATATCGAAATTCGACACCTGAGTTGATTGGTTCGACTTTACTTACATCTAAAAAGTATTATTTTTATTCATTTAGCCGTTATATTTTTTGTATATTTTATTCCCTGAAGAATTTATATTTTATCAATGGGATTTTACCGTTGCTTTTAGAATAATATACTGTCCAACAATATTGTCATTTTATTTCTGCTGTTAACATTGATTTTCACACCGAACAATATTCTAAGTTTTGGAAGTTCCCATCTCTGTTTTGTTAATGATAATATACGTGAAAAAAATGAATAAGATTCGAGTATTGTTTATTGAATAATTTCATCATGTTCCCCCTACAATTTTCCTGGTCTTTCCTTACTTTGGTATAATTTTCAGACTTTATAGATCGACTTGCGAACTATCATATTTGTGAAAGATTTACGTTTGTCTTTCGCTTTGTGTAAAGAATCAAGTTTGTAAACAAAATTATTTGAAATAAAGGCCGTAAATCATCGAAGACTTGCGTTTACAAATCGCAGTATATGAAATCAATTTTAATTACTTGAAATTATATTTTATCATTTTTCATGCGTTGAAACAATATGAAAATATTTACAATCATTAGAAACATAAAAAGAAATAATGTATTTGATGTCGTATTTTAAATCCATTTAAAATAAATTGGAAATCGTACTTAAAATGTTGAAATCATTTTGGACCTCAGTTTGACGCCTACGGTTTAGATCGATTATAACTATACTATAAACGAACATTTGTTTCTATTTAATGAACATCTTTATACATTGTATTCAATGATGTTTAGATTATAATCAAAGATATAAAAATTTTCCTAAAACTGAATTTTGAAAGATTCGTTATTGGAACTATTCTGAGATTGCCAAGCATCTAATCAGTCTCTGTTGATTGTTCAAAGTACGACAGTAATAATAAAAAATACAAATTAAAAGGAACAAATATTGAAATCCATGTTCTTCTAAATAAAACTAAAAATTGTACTTATGTCGACTGTTTTGAGCTAAATTAATAAATATTGTTATCGGTCTTGCAGTCCTTATACTGTAATATATTATAATAAAATAATGACAGCTAGACTGTCCTTGTATGTTATCACTCCCGACGAACCTGACATAAAGCTTATTACTAAATATAAATTAGCTTAAAAATTAAAAATAATAAATACAAAATAATAAACATATTAAACTATATTCTATGTTAGTGAAGGACAACACGTCTGCTCCCAATACCTTAAATTTAATTTCGCCCTTGACGTCCGACCTTTCGGACCGCTAAGGTTCATCCTCAGGAACTAAACTAAAACTTCTTCTAAATATAACAAATGAACTAAAAAGGAAATATTTTCTAAGAATATATTTCAATGATTAAATTACAAGTTTTCATTGCTGTTAAAAACAACTGAAAGTTATTAATAAATTTTAGTAATTTTAAGCACATAAATATAGCTATAGTCTCCGTTCATATTCAATATCTTTATACGAAGCAAGATAGAAAGTTTTCTGTAGGCTGTAGGTTCTATTGAGACGAAATTTCATTAAAAGTATAATTGAGTCTCAGTTATTTTCCAAAGCTCTGTTTATTTCATTTAGAAAAGTAGACTTTTTTCATAATTTTTTTTACATTTAATTTTATTTTAAAACCTTTTCGCATTCTTTAAAAATATTTTTAATTTATGAAAATATGAAAAACATTTTCCCAGATTTGAAATAGCTCATGTCTGTCAATATTTATACGGCGAAAAATTTGTCCGCCATTCGGAATAAGTTTAAATATAACCAAATTTTTAATCAAACGCTAGGCATAGACAGGACGTAATTCATTGTTGAAGTTTTAAAAATGTTTTTCACATCGTGGCCGTAAAATTCATTGTTATATATACAGACTATGCATTCCGCTCAGAAAAGCTATATACTTTCGACTTTTTCGTAAAATGCTATATATATATATATATATATATATATATATATATATATATATATATATATATATATATACGTTTCTGTCTTATGTTATAGTACATAGACTAATTCATTATATCGTTAAAAACAATACTCTTCTAAATCAACGTCTATGCGTATTTCATTCATTTTATAGACACGTTGTGCGTGTTTTATGAAAACAGTTGATGGTTCATGCTTGAGAAGCCGCCTATATCTAGGTCTAATATCTTCCTATTAAACAAGTACATAAAATTAGATTTTTCATGTATTAAGTTATGATATCAGAGTCGGTATTGTATTTTTGTTTATCACAAAGACGGCGATTTATGCCCTGAGACTCTGATTACACGTAAGCAATGACTTGCTGAAAATGCGACATCTCAAAAAAAGGTCGAATAGCCGTGTTATTTTTTTGTTTTTTTTTTTTTTTTATGAGTAAAGTGCTCCGATCGTTCTAATACTGATATGAACTGATTTTTTCTGATAAGGGGAAAATTTTGCGATCGAAGATCAACATTACGAAGGTATGGAGGACGTTTATTAATTATCGCGGCTTGGCAAGAATGAAATGTTCGAATAAAATATATTCGAATAAAATCGAAGACGGAACAGGCGATAGAACACCCTACACTTTTACATATAATAGTAACAATAAATTATCAAATATTGTTAGGAAAAGAAATAATTAATATAATGGAAAAAACTAATGTTGTATATGAACTTCCCTGCTTCAATTTAAATAAAGAATACGTTGGACAAACATCAAGAATATTAAAAAAAATGATTAGACATAAAAACTATTGTAAGATTAATAAAGAAAGTTCAGGATTATATGTACGTACGAAATTTAATCATCATGAATTCGACTTGGATAAAGTTACAATTCGTGACCGAGAAGCCCACAGGAACGAATGATTTACGTATGTCCGAAATTCTATCTATGCATACAGAAAAGAACAATATAAATCGACAGCTTGACACATGTAATTTATGTCGCTTCTTAATAATTTTGTTTTATAATCCTATTGCAATACACTGATAATACTTTAAATTTATATACTCTTTAATATATCTGTATTTTTAATTGTTTCTGCATTTTAATGTCAACCTACCTAGGTTGACGACATAGGTAACCAATTGTAAGTTGTAAATTCAATTCTCTAAGATTTGACAATTAGTGTTTTAATTAATTTCGTCGTATTATATTTCAGTTCTTACCAGAAGAGGCTCCTCTTTAGATCCGAAACGTTGTGCGTTATAACAGTTTTAATAAATAGAATATTCGGGCTGTAATACCGATGGCTTCGATTTATTTTTTGTAATATTAAAATTCAATATTGTAGATGAAGATAATTTTTATTCGAATAATTCATACAATTATTGAATTTTTTCAGTTACTTATATTAAATTTAATAAAGAATTTATAAACACGTAATTGGAATTTCAAAAAATATAGTGGAAATTTTTAAAAAAATTAACAACATTCAGTACATTATCAGTTTTAATAATAATACAAAATCAATTAGTTTTGTAAAAGCTGAAAATATTTTATTAAATTGAATGAACATTCTTTTATTATATATATATATATATATATATATATATATATATATATATATATATATATATGCGTATGAGTTATTTATGCGTAACTAAATTTTGGGAATATTGTTGCTATATAAAGAAAAAAACATAGCACATATCTTCGTGTGTGCGGGCGCGCTTCTATTTTGTGGACTTGCCTACCTATAAAACGTAATCATGAAAAATAAAATTGAAGTGCTTATTTTATAATAAATATATAATATAAGTAAAAAAAATTATAATTACATAATGGATTTATTTTTAAAAGTGATAATAATGTCAAAATTATATATGGATAAATTTAAAAACTTGATAAATGTTTTATAAATTTTATAGATAATAGCGAAGGAAAATTCAAACAAATTCAATGTACAGATATATTTCGGTAAACTCGAAACGCGAACTCTATAAGTCTCCACAGCGTATCCGTGTTCGTTCTTTTTATTTTTTTTTTTTTTACAAGGGTGGCAAAGTAAAACTCTGCCTCCTGATTGACAGAGTAGGGTCAGAAATCCGCCCCCTGCCCTAAGGAAGACAAGGCAGATTTGTGTGTGTGTGTGCCCCCCCCTCCCACCAACATGACTTCCAAAAGCGTGTTTTGCTATTCAGATCGCTCGACAGATTTTATGATCTTTACCTCCTCTGCAGACCTTCCTACTCATTAAGGAACTCGGCAATCCTCGTTTCGCCCATTTTACAGCATTTCGTAATTGCTAATTTAAAGGTGGGGGTGGGGCTATGAATTTGGGGCTCGCTGGCTTGTACAGGTCGCGCGGTCGATGGACCTCGTGGCGTGGGGAGCCAAGGGCTTGTGGCGACTGTATTTGCTAGTCGCATTGTTTATTTAGCTTCGTTGTAAGCGTTATTTGGCGCGTGTTACGCGGGTGCAAGAAAAACTCCCGAGTCTTAGGGACAAAATTGCTCGGCCACTTTGAATTTTAGAATATAAAAAATCTTACAGAGGTTATCTGACAGAATTTATACTTTGGGCATGCGATATTTCATCGTTCCTAAAATAGCGGATTTTACTTTATTAACGCATAATTTCCTATTTTTATACTTTTAACACATAGTAAGTGGAAAGAAGCGAACGAGATAAGAAACGTACTTAGCAATATATTATCGAGGTATATACGTTTACGCTCTTTTAAACAATTCAAATTTATCACAGGAGCTAAATAAATCTTAGAATCTCAGCTGTAACATTATCGCTTTGGAGTACGTCATGAAGTTCAAATCAATTGCATTAAAAATCGAATCAGTGCAGTCTCCATAAGAAACCATTAAAATGTCTAAAACCGTATACGATAAAAAATTATATTCTCTCCACTTCTCCCTCGCTCTCTCTCTCTCTCTCTCTCTCTCTCTCTCTCTCTCTCACACTCTCTTTCTTCCCCTTATATATATATATATAGCTTGTCGAATAAAAAAGTTTGTCTTCGCCTATAAAAGCCGAATTAGTGCTCTTAATCAATTCAACGCGCAGCTTCACACTGAGCTAGCTTTCACTTTTAATATTATATCCATTGCATCGCAGACCGAAAAGGGATTCCTGGCATATATATATATATATATATATATATATATATATATATATATATATACTACCTAATTAACGAGCCTTGCGATAGAGTTCGCTCGTTAACGGACGTGCAAATCACCCCCGCCCTCCAACTCAATAAAACTGTGATGGCTAATATATCCATGACAAGAGAGCATCAAGAGCGCGTGCGCGTATATCTGTGCCGTTGTGTGTGTGTGTGTGTGCGCGCGCGCGCGCACGTGTGCGTGCCTGTGTATAATATATATAAATATATATAGATTTATATTTGCAGGGGCGTAATAATAAATCGCTGCTGCTGACGGTATTCGGGTTCCTTCCACACTGGCCGTCGGTACGTTGGTGTACTCGCTAAAAGACGCAGACGTCGTAAGCTAAAACGTCACCCTTCCTCCGGCTGCTTTGTTCTTTTTATTGTTCAGGAGTAATCGCATTTTCTCTCTCCCCTCGTTTGCTGTCCTCTTTCTCCGTGTATTAACAGGGGTTCGACGGAGCCCGGCTCAAGAGAGGGCGCGCATATATATAGTTAAAAGGCTTGCTAAAAGGTCTATTTCTACAGCTTTAGATTGAGGATATATAATTGCTGATTTTACGGAGAATAAATATTACAGAAAAGGTATTACTTTTACTTCGTTATACGCTATGTAATTTTAATATTAGTACTGTAATAGATTTATACATAATGCAACTTCATACACGAACATTCTATTGATGTTATTTCGTACTGATTAAATTCTAAAATTAATAAAAGAACGTAAAACAACAGAAGAATCTTTTTAATGATACAGTTTAGTTGAAATAATAGATATTTCCTTACACTTTCAACACGCCTTTTATATAGTTATTTTAAATCAATAATTTGTTTAAATAAATCATTTCATTAAAAGAATGCTTAAATATCGATATCCATTTTAAATTAAGTAATATTTTGTCAAGGTATATTGTAGATTTTATCAATGATTGAACTTTCAGTGATTTTCACTGTTTTACAATTAAAGCGATCTCTTTTCGCTTACAATATATACGATTAAGAATATGCAATTCGACGTCGCCACGTTATAAGAAACGATGCACGCGGATTTTGTTCCTGGCCTTAACGAGCGTATAATGTTTTTGCTTAAATCGCGGTAAAGTGATGCTGATTGTTGTATAGTGCTCAGTACTCTATTGTATATATATATATATATATATATATATATATATATATATATATATATATATATATATATATGAAGAAAGTAAAACACGCTTAAGCACTTCCTTCAATAAGAAAGTGCAAGGTCGAGGAAATTTAATTGTCGCCGGAGCGATTAGATTTGTGAATGAGCGCGTTTAAGCGCGGCTTATAAACGACTATTATATACCGCTATTAGAATGTTTATGCGAATTTGAAGTAGAAAGATACCCGATCCGGTCAGACGCGAATTACAACTGTTTTGTGTGCAGGCGTGTTTCGAAAATGCCAGCGATTTTTTTTTTTAAAAAGCTTTATGATATAATACGTCTCTATTAATGCTACTAAATAGAGAAGTATTATTTCTACTTATAGAGATGCATTTACTTTAAAGACTAATTGATACTTATACTTATAGAGTTTCTTCCATTGTACTGATGGTAATAATATTAAATACACATGCGCGCGCACATATTTTTTAGCCGAAAGCATACGTTTCTGAAAAAATAGTTCTTTTACGATAGAGTATATGTAAAAAGTAGTGACTTCGTAGACTGTTTCGAGAGCGTAAAATATGACTTGACACATTTTGCACATGCTCTCCATTAGTGATTCAAACAATTGCATTGCGCATGTAAATCTAGCAAAAATAATAAAAATCTTAGAGCATACATATAATGATACATACTTACATATTGTATGTATGTAATCTCATATATATATATATATATATAGAGAGAGAGAGAGAGAGAGAGAGAGAGAGAGAAAGAACAAGTTTAGTTTTAAATATAAGATGTTTGAAAAAGACAACATCTATAGGCTATTCAGAAACAAAAAGTAAATAAAAATCCGTCCGCTACCATGACAGATTATATATGCCGCAGCAACAAAGCCCTCAAATTCCTCCGACACTCATCAGTATAAAAGTTAGAGCGCAGAAGCAGCCTCAGCATATATTAATCGTATAATAAGAGGTATACGCATCAGTGTGCCGACCTCTCTTCCCATCTCTCTTCCCTCTTTTTCGCTCCGCGCGGAGCCGCTGAGGCGCGCGTCGAGGCAATTAATAAGCCATTCCGCCCATATATATATATATATATATATATATATATATATATATATATATATATATATATACATACATATGCGTGTGCGCGCTCGCTCCCGTGTGTGTGTGATATATATATATATATATATATATATATATATATATATATATATATAAGACACGTCGGCCGTTTAAAAATAAAGGCCCACGCACGGACTTAGCAGCAGCAGTAACAGCAGCAGCAGCATCAGCGCAGCGGTTTATATACCGATCGACCGCCTAATATAACCCCTGGAGCGCTCTACTCGTCAAATTCTCCCGCGAAGCCGGCGCCCCGACCATATATATATATATATATATATATATATATATATATATATATATATATATATATATACTCGCATACCACCCACACGAATGAACCCTCATACTTTTTACACAGATACGTGATATATATACGTGTATAGTCATGGCCGCTTAAGCCGATATCCTCTCTCTTTCTCTCTTTACCCGCGTAATATATATATATATATATATATATATATATATATATATGTGTGTGTGTATATAGACACACGAATATCCGCGCGCGGCGCGGCCGCATGCGCGCGCTACGCGCTCCACCCCCGCGCTGCTGCCTCCCCTCCCGCGCCGTTCTCCGCCGCTCTCGCTCCCCACTCTATATACCTTTTATAACGCTTGCGCGAGGGAGAGAGAGAGAGAGAGAGAAAGAAAGAGATAGAGGAGCTCCGGCTCGCGGCGGGCGCCATATACCCCAAATCTCGCGACAATCAGTCAGTAAACGGGCGTCAACGGACTCGCGCGCGCGCGCGCGCATATAGAGAGTATACGCGGTGCGAACGACTTCTCTCCCCCCCTCTCTCTCTCTCTGTGTCTCTCTTTCTCTTCCCCGCGCGTCACTCCGCCCCGACGTCGCGGCCCTCTTTCTCTCTGCCCTCCTCGCTGCAGTGCTTCCCTCGCAAGAGGAGGGGACGCGAGCGCGCGCGCTCCGAGCACTCTCGCTTTTCTTTATTTCCCACCCCTCCGGCGATGTGTCGCCGTCGCGCCGCCGCGGGGTAATAAGCTTATATAACACATATACACGTAGACATATATATATATATATATATATATATATATATATATATATATATTCTACAGAGTGCCGCTGCGGCTTTAAACTCGCGACCATCCTGAGCGCCCCCCCCCGTCGCCGCCTCGTTCGACCGCCCCGCCGAACGGTCTGTAAAAAGGCCGTAATGCGGAGTAACGCGAGTTAACGACTAGCCCGGGAGGTGGGAGGAGGAGCGGAAGTATAACGAGGCGCTCCTATTTATATATATATATATATATGGATATAAACGTCTACGTACACTCGATGGACGGAGACTCGCGTGTGCAATAACGTAGACGGATCGGACGCAGTGCACCGTGTACATTATACATAAATACGTACGTACGCGCGACCGCACGGAAACACGTGCCGTCGCCCCACGACCCGGCATTGCCCCCTCTCCCTGCCGCGCGCGCGCGCGCTCCCACTTATCTATGCATGTGTACGCGCGCGCTATTTCGCTTTCCGCGCTTTCTTCATGCCCGCCGTGAGAACGCGCGGGGCGGGGGGAGCAATCGTGTATATGCGCGCATACGTGCCGGGGACCGTGCGGGCGTAAGTATGTAGAGAGCGCCGGCGCGCACGTGGTTCCGCTCTTTCTCCCGCTACTGGACGGTGCGACTACTTTGGATCGAAGCACTGTGCTCGCTCTCTCTCTCTCTCGCACTCTCCCTCCCTCCCCCTCTATTCCACTCTCCCGATATACGAAAAACATATATAGATCAAATACATAAACAACTTGTGTAGACCAAGTGCGCGCACATATGTGCAAATAAGCCGTTGAAATGTGAAGCGTCAAGAAAGCTCCGCGGCGTGCAAGCTCCCGCTCATGTGCGCGGTAAATAAGAAGAAAGTACGTATGTAACGCCGTAGCGGATGAAAAGAGAGAAACGGCTGCAGAAGAAGCAGAAGAAGAGGGCACAGTGGCATACTAGGTGTATATATAAGTGGTGTGTTGAAATTTTATGTGGTGTTGTTGCTGTTGTTATTGCTGTTGTTATTGTTGTCGTTGTCTTTATCGTTGTTGTTGTTACTTACAGCTTCGTCGGTTAGATCCGATACAGGTTAGTTGATTTTATTTCTTCTGAAAAAGCACTGAATACGCTTATGCGAAGAAAAGGAAACATTTTTTTTTTGCTGCGTTATCAGTAGAGCGTGAGCTTAGGCATTTTTTCATTATTCGTATTTTTTTAAATTATAATATTAGTTGAACTTATTGCGTATGTTTCGGGCATAAATGATAGTAAAGAAAACGAGTAAAGTTGTAGCATTTGAACGTAATCGGATCATAAATAGATTCATCGCGCGTTTTCAGCACGGGATTGCCTAATACGATATTAGTAACGTGGAAATGCCGACGTTTCAAACTTCTTTTCAGTTATTTCTTGCACATATCTAGATATATATATATTCACCGGCAAATAAACTCATCCCATTCGCTCGCGCCCGCGCGCGCGCTGCTGCTAAACGTCATAATCATTAGCAAGCAGCGGAGTAGCCCCCCCGCGAGCTCTTGATATATATACGAACGAGCGCCGAAAGAAGGATGGAGGGAGCCGTAGAGACGAGGATAGAAATATAATATCAAACTCATCTCTCCGGAGAGAGTATGGAGGATTACAATCGTCATCACTGCATTTGCGAGAACAAACTTGTACACATAGAGGAACATACACTACCATACAGTTGCTTGTTTACGCACACAAAGAGTGTAGAAACGGATCTACCCTATACACGCTGAAATTATTATTATTATTATATTACGGGGATTTCCGTCACGAATACATATAACTATATACTAAACTATGAGCGATAGAGACGAGCGCTAGAGGGACGGAGAAAAGGGGTTTGCGCAAAGCGCGCGCACGTTCTGCGATGGGCGGGGGGGGGGCTCTGATACTCCCACTTTTCCCTCCCTCCTTTCCTCCCCCGCCCGACGAACTCGCTCGCCGGGGCAATAAGCCGTGCAGTCGCGTCAACGCGCACGCCTCGATTGAGACACACAATCATAAAATCGCACATACACACTCGCATAGAGAGACACGTGCACGCACGTACACACGGACGCACTCCACACAGAAACGCATCGAGTTCAAACGACTGGGTGTATATTGCCTATATATATATATATATATATATATAATTCTCATATATACATTTTGGAAGGAGCGAGGGAGCCAGTTGTATATAGAGGAAACCGCTTTAGCGTCTTTAGTGTACGTTATTAGATCGACTAGGGTCGGCCTCTCAGTATATACATATATATATAGCATTAGCAGCACTTTAAACGCTGACAAAGAACCACCAGAGATCAACTTTCTTCCTCCCCCCCTCTAGCTCTCTCTCTCTCTCTCTCTCTCTCTCTCTCTCTCTCTCTCTCTCTCTCTCTCTCTCTGTCTCCCCTCTTTCTCCAGTTTAAACGCACTGGCTCGTATATATTATAGATATACACCGTGTGTTACATACGAAGCTACATTAAAATACAAACGTGTGTGGAAAATCGTTTAAATTCGCACGGAGTCGCGTCTTATACCCGCATGGATTATAGATACACACACACACACACACACACACACATTATAAAGGAGGACGCGCGTCCACACTCACGCACTTATACGCGGAAGAATGAAGAGAGAGAAACGAGAGAAAGAGAATAAGAAGAGGGACGCACGTCGTGCACGCACCGAATAAACCCGGCGTATTTTCGGAGGAATTCCGACGTTTCTAAAAGTGCCGGAGCTCTGCGAGCGAACCGCTACATATATATATATGCGCGCGTGTGTGTATATATATAAAATATATGTGCGCGCCTAACATCAGGCCGGCTGTATTATACTTGCGTGTGTTATACCCATGTGTATGTGTGTGCGCACCTCGAGAATAATTTATACCAGAACGAGCGCGAAACTAAGAAGCGCGAGAAGAAACTGAAACAGGGAGGGTATGAAAGAGCGGAGCCGTGACGAAGAAAAAAGAAAATTAAGTATTATGTATGTATATGTATAACAAGTGCGCGTCATGTTATGCACGGGTTCTTCCTCTCTCTCTCTCTCTCTCTCTCTCTCTCTTTCTGTCAGTGACACCTGTTGGAGGTGCCTATGTGCCGGGTCGCTGCAGCAAGGCAAAATCCATCATATAGAAAACGAAGCGAAAAACACGTCAACCCATGCGACAACAACGGTTGGCACAGGACAACAGTATATATAATAGTCAGCTACAGATCGCAATATTTAGTGCGGGCGTTTGCAACTGCCGATCCCCCTTCCCCTTCTGACTCAATGACGACGACTGCGACGACGACGACGACGACCGAGTTACCGTCATCCATCATCAGGACGAGGAGGTGGAGGAGGCGCGATTGATTATAACGGCGCGCATCGGCGGAGAAGAGATAGATCATCATCGGTCCGCGCGTCCGTCTGCCTCGCCGCGTGTGTGCGTGTGCGCGCGTATATGCCTGTAAATGCGCGCAATATCGCGGCGGCTAAATAAGCAAATCGCGTGTCCCTGTTGTAACGAGCGCGCGCCGCTGCGCCCCGTGCCCGCGCCTCTGACCGGCTCGCATTTCCGGCGTCTGCAGCGCGAGGCACGCGCTCTATTACAGTGCATTATGTATGCATATATAACGCAGGCGAGAAAGACGGGGCCGCGCTAGCCGACGACTTCATATCTATATACGTGCGCGCGTATGCCCTGTGTGCCCGCATAAATAATACATAGATAGAAAGAGGCTGGCTGCGAGGGGGAGGGGGCAGGGAAGGGTGTAATAGCCCCCCCCCCTACCGTTATGGACGTGCCCACGCGTACGTCGAGTTAACGCCGCGCGCGGATGCGCCGATGCCGCGCGTGCCGCATTACAGCAGCCCCCCCGGGAGAAAGGCAGAGATAGAGAAGATTCAATTGCACGCGCACGCCGCTCGCTAATTCACGCGTATTTGCAGTAGCGTGCCGGGCGGACATACTGAAAGTGCTCTATTATTATTATTATATAGGAAGCGGTGCGGAGGAAGTGGCTCGGTGCACTGATCGACGCGGGCCCCTTTTCTGATGTGTATCTACCCTATGCGTATCTCTCGACGTATCTCCATAAAGGGACAGTGTTTTTTCTTTGTCGCGCCGTATTGTAACTGTAGCTTGTTATCGCACGCGCGCGTCCCGTGTGTCCCCTCCCTCCCCTTCCAAATCCCCATCGATGGAGCGAAGTGTCGTTGTCGCGGACGCATCAGTGCGGGTATTGTCGCCGTGGAGTGGTGTAACGGATTATGTATAAGTGATCTACATAATAAATTACACTTTATTTCGCGCATAGAAGTTGCATATCAGTGTTTCTCTCACTCCTTCACCTATATATTGGTTTAAAAAAAAGGATACGGCAACCACGTGCATCAGGTACAATAACAATAATAGGAACATCGCGCTAGTACTATTGTAATGAGCGCGGGACGGTCGTCGCACGCTGATCGGAACAGCAGCTTTTTATTTGTAAACAATCGACGTCGGCGATTCGTTTCGATGAGAGATACACGTGTCGCATTGGCGGCCGCGGTGGCGGCGGCACGCGCTCGCTCGCTCGTCCGGCTCATTATATACATGCATACATATATATATATATATGATACACCATCGTGGATTCCGGGAGTATTTTCGTTCTTCGTAAATATATAAAGAGCGCGATAATAATGTGCTAATTTGTACGCTTTGTGTATTATAAGCTGATCTATATATTATTGGATAGTTTCGAAGGATTCAGCCGCGATATTTCCGGGAAAAAAATTAGAAAAAAATAAATAGACGATTTGTTGAATATTTTGATAATCTACAGTTTATATATGTTTATTAAATTTATATCTATATACTTGGGAAACAACTTAAAATGAATAAAATTGACAGCAGTGTAGCAATTCTTGTTATCAAAAAAATACCAGGATTTATCCATTTTCGTAGGATAAAGAGTGTCCTCAAAATTCTGACCGTATTATCGGTCTAACTCTCGTCATGTAATCGCTCGTTTAACATAAAATCATTAAATCTCATCGCGTTTGTTTTCACAAAATTTGTATATTACATAAAACTCCATCGCATGCGCGCACGGATGCGTCGCTCGACGCTCGTTCCACGGGCCACGTCCATCGCGCAAATTAATCCGAGACACGCGCTTCAATGGAAAATCAAATATTCAATTTTGTTTAGGTATGCATTTCTCGCTGTTTGTAAACAAAGCGAAATTTTGTAAATACGTCGATGCAATTGCGTGCTGCGCGTTCGACAAAAAAAAGAGCGGATTACGCAATCCCGACAAACCATCGAATTACACTCTCGCACAATGACAGTACCAAAAAAAGCAATTACCTGTAATATATGCTGGGAAATTTTGTGTTAAAAATAGTTTAAAATCACAATCGTATAATCTACATTCAATTTTATGTAGACATTTTTTCTTATCGATTAAATATTTTCCTAAATTAAACAAAACTATTCGCTAATTTTAAGACGAGCTCGTTTCATTTACGTGAAACGTCATTATTGCATCGAGCAAATGTTTTCTTCATTTAAAAATAAATGTTAAAAAACTCTGACAAATACCCAAAATATCTTGGTGGATAATAAAAAACTTTTTTTCTGTGCAGGTATACAATTGCAGCAGCCAAGCGTAATAATTTGGGCAGGTGATTTACAAAATAAAAGAAGGGCCGGCGTCACGATCAATAAAGCCACCGCCAGAGGGAATCCGTCCGACGCTGTCGCAACCCGCGAGCGAATAAACAACGCCACCGATGTGGCATCGTTCGAGTAGGTCGAGCTCGGCAGCGTCGTCATCGTCATCGTCAATAGCATCGGGATCAGCAGAACGAGACCGCCGCGTTTATGGCCCAAGTCCTGCTGCAGTCGGGTGGTACCTGCCCCGGGAGCTTCCGTAAGATGCCGTCGGACGCGGAGGAGTCCGCGGACGAGGCAACGCCGGCCGGTACCCTCGTCCGCGCAACCGGCAAGCATCAGGCTGCCACCACGGCCAGCACGACCGCAATAATCATCAACAACAACAATAACAACAATCACCACCACAATCACCATAACCACGTGAACCACCACCACCACCACCTTCACAACAACAACAACAGTAGCGGCCATCAGAGGGAGAGCCTTCTACTACCGGCGGAGAAGCCGCGCGAGGCCACCCCCGTCTCCTCGGAGATGTCCTCCAGTCCGCCGACCTCGAGGACAACGTCCCTGCGCGGCGGCTGCCCCGTCACCTCCTGGCACGAGCACGTTTACGCGACGCCGCCGCGCACCCCCACGCCCCATCGGATCAGCGACATACTTGGCTGGAGCAGCTGCGGCAGCGCCCTTGGTCCGGGTGCGGGCGGCGGTGGCGGCGTCTGGAGCGCCCGGGCGAACCAGGGTAAGCTCCTGGCGCCGACCCCGAGGCGATTCAGCGCGGGCAGCCCGCTGGTCAGGGCGCCCTTGCCGATCTACTCGCCGCTGCCGGCACACTCGCCCGCCTCGATTCACACGGTGAGAGCTTTTTATTCCACCACATAAATATATATATATATATATATATATATATATATATATATATATATATATGGATTAGAGTTTTCTCCCGTCGTAAAATAATTATATTTATCCGCGCGTAAATTTATATGATCCTATTATCGTGTCGATATAACGAACAGGTATATATATAGACTAAAATGTATATTAGTGTAATTTACATAATAAGCGATGAGATTCAAACATAATCCACAAGCAGTATTAGATATTAAGCGTATATTAGGACAATGTCTATGCTCTTGTCGAGAGGTTTATCGAGAAACTATTGAAACTGTACGTCGCTTTGTGCATGATATAATATCTGTGTATACATATCCGTACATGTATATATATATATACACGCCTCACGACCATCGAAACTTACGGTTTGGCTCTTGATGTGTAATAAACCCCTTAGAAGAGGGGTCGAAATTGTAAATGTTACTTTATATAGAATGAATCTGTATATAAAGCTATTAAGAATATCGTTGAAGGCCTAAGATATATTCTTATACACATTGTATTTCTAATACGTACAATTTATACAATGGAATTAACTAATATTATTACAAACCACACATTATTAATTTATTAAAAAATGAGGCTTTGTACTTATATTTTATTTTTAATCAAGATAATAAAATGCATTATTTAAAAATGTCATTGTGACGACGAAGTTTAAGCGAATAGAAGAATTGATAAATTATATTTTTTACTGTTTTTGTTTTTTCATTTTTTATTTTACGAACTACATAAAATTAGAGTGAATAGAATAAAAAAAGAAAAATGAAATTCTTTTTCCACCTTGGAGCTTTATATTATAGCAATTTGTTATGATTTACGATTTTCAAATCTTTCCTTTGGCTATAAAAAATTAAAGAAGTAACCTTGGCGGGATGTTATTTACGTTTAAAATCATTTTTATAGGTTATGATAAATATTTTTAAATTGATAATAACATTTGGGAAATGTTAAAGTTTTTTATTCATTCACATATATTTTAAAATTATACAATTTTAACTATTAACAAAGATAGGAAATTATTTGAATAATATTTTTAATTAACAATTTTTTATGATTCGTATAGTTACTAGTCAGTGTCGGTATAGGTATTATATTTTTTAACGAATAATCCTGCTACAGTCAGACGCCACACTTCTGATCTTATATTTCATATTATCTACGGTATATTATAGCTGATTAAGAATCTATCATGTGAACGTTTTATTATGCATTACCGGTTCATATACATATTATATTACTCGAACCCATGGCGTCATTTAACGGTCATATATATATATATATGTGTGTGTGTGTGTGTGTGTGTGTGTGTGTGTGTGTGTGTGTGTGTGTGTGTCTCAATTTTTTTTTGTAGTCAGCTTACATCTGCTTATTACGTTAGTCGCATCTATAACTCTGTTCTTGAAGCCATACGATGAATTTCGTTCGTCTATCCGGAATAAATCAGAATCGGGATGTTCATTTACTCCAAGTCTCGAGTAGGCATCTTTAATAATTTTAAAACATGAATTTTTTGAAATCTCGTCAACATAAAAAATTCGTACTTTATTGATCATTTCATCGATAAATGTGGTGATGTAAAAAAAATTATTTATAAAGAAAAAACAATACATAGATATACAGTTACCAAGAGATATATAATATTAGTATCAAATAATTTACAATTAATTTATATAAAAACAAATTTTAATTTTAATTTATATATAATAATAATAACAATAGTCAATTTGAATGTTTATTTTTTTTAACTTCTAAAAAGTATTTTCACGCAATAAAAGAACTTAATATTCTATTGTATTCTTTGGCGTTGGTTGAGCTATAAAAACCAAAAAACAAATGACTGCCCGTTACCATAGCATCGGCTATTACGTATATGCACGATCTCGAAAGTGTTCAAAACAGAATTCGAACGGTCTGGTGCTGAGTTCGCACTGTAAACGATGCCGTATCTTCTACAAAGTATTGGCACGAGCGTTTAAGAGGAAATGTAACGGTTTTTCTTAATTGAGCGCGCGGCGTAAACAAAGCAATGTAAACAAAGCGATGTGTAGGAAAGTGGCTTTTTTTGCGAATGCACGTACAAGCTTTCTTTAGAAATTCGCGCGTATCGTTACGAGGGCAGAATTGAGGTCGACGCAACCGCGCGGTGCTAAATCTCAATCTTTTTTCGTCAATGGTCTTACGGTCGCGCTAACTGATTTAGACCACGATTTAGACGAATGGGCGCGAAGTCACTTCTGTTGTGCTGTCATACGAGACGTATAAAATTACGACTCCGCTGCGGTCTGGATTTAAGCTTTTATTCTCACGGGAAACGGACGGTTGGGCGTAAAACACAATTTTTCTGAAGATTGCGAAAATTTACGTTATTGGCTTTTCCTTTCTATTTTGTTGAATCGAATTTCGTAGTTCAATAAATTTTTGAATATTTAACTTTCCAAGCACAATTTATAAAATATTCCATTACAGTATAGCGCCTTGATTGCCTTGTGACGTTAGTGTAGAGCTCGGGGCGCGCGCGTGTGTGTGTACGCATGAAAAACATAGGTATATACGAGGCGAGATTTATAAAAAATAATTTTTAATTTAAATAAAAAATATATAATGAGTTAAATAAAACTGTATAGTAAAGATACATATAATTGATTAGGTAATATAGAATATTTTTCATTGCACCAAAACATAAGAGATGCAAGGCATGGTCTCATATAGTTTATTGTGTTATATAGATGATTAAAAATTAATGCTAATACAATGAAATCGCAAAATTTTTTTTAATTATTTTCATTCGTTAAATATTTTTGTTTTTATTATTTTTTATATCAGCAAATTAAAGTTCAATTCAAGAAGTTACATTGCTTTATATAAACATGTATAGATGAATTAAAATTTATTAAAAAAAAAAAAGGAAAAAAACTACATATAAGTATATTATAATTTATCAAAATGTCTTTTAACTAATGAAATCTATACTTTTTAATGAATTAAAATTCTAGAATTAATAAATTCTATTCTTTTCTATAATTTTCGGAAAATAAAATTATTTAGTGAGTAAATTGTTAATGAAAATATTACAAATTTTATATTTATTGATATACTTAGACTAATACGTTACACACAACAACTGTATGACTAGTACATTTACGTCGAAGGAAGCATGTGAATTAATCACAAAGTGTGTACTTAGGACATTAATGCTTTATTTATTGACTTTTAATAAATAACCCAAGTCAAAAAATACATTTTTATCTTCTAAAAATGAATATTTTCATTAAAATATTTATAAGCTGTACATTAATATTCTGTACCTTTCTTCAAGCGTCAAAGATTAAGTTTCAATAAGCAATAAAAAGTAGACTGTATTTTCTGATTAAAAGGTGACGGCAAAAATTTACTTTTTGTTAACAGCTCACCGAAGACTTATAAAAAATACATATCAGTATGTATTTAATATAAAATTACTCTTTGCCAATTCTTAGGAATTCACACAATGCACCTAAGTAGGTGTTTTTGAATTTTATTTTAAAATGTCTATATTTTTTGAGAAGATTTCATCCTTTAAGAGATTTGGAGCTTTTACTGCAATTCTTGCAATCTGCCTTATTGATGAAAATTATATTATTATATTTTTTAAGGTTAATTTGATAGAAAAATTCAAGTGAAATTGATTTTTCTAATGGTTGGCATTATTTAAATCCACCACTTGGGAGATGTTTCAATCTCAGAATAGTTATTTTTCGAAAAATTATATATTCGTATGATTTTTCCTTATTTCTCTGGCGCGTTATTTGAATAAAAATATATGAAAGCAGCGAATGAATATGATGCCTTAAATAAAATATATCTGTAAAATAAGTAAATTCAACTAACCAATCGGATTTCTATTACATAATTCCCACAACAACAAAAAAACAGGGCAGTCTAACATCTCCACCGTGCACACCGAGCCCGGCCTCACCGATGATGTCGCCCGCCTCGGCTGCGAGCTACTGCAGCACCCAGGCCTCGGCGGGCTTCCACGTCCTGGCCGGCTCCGAGGACTGCGACGACCGGCCGCTGAACCTGACGACGGGTCCCCGCCGCGGCGGCGGTGGCAGCGGCAGCGGCGGTGGCGCCAGGAGCCCCTCGAGCTCGCCCAGCGGCGGCTCCACGACGACCGCCTCGTTCCTCTACGCCGCCGCGGTGGCGGCCCGAAGCTCGACCCCGACGCCCGCTGTCCAACAGCAGCCGCAGCAGCAGCCGCAGCAGCAGCAGCAGCAGCAGCAGTCGCAGCAGTCCCCGGGCTCGTCCTCGTCTACGACGACGGCGACCGCGGCGGCAACGACGCCGTTTCGCGAGCCGCCCACGGAGCCGTTCCTCTTCGGGCTGCATCACCATCACCATCAGCCGTTCACCCACAACGGCGTGACCAGCCATCACACTGCGGTCGAGCTCCTCGTCGCCCAGGTGGGCAACACCGCCAAGCAGCTGAGGTCGCCGGGCAAAGGTCAGTGGAACGTGCAGTTAATACAATATCGAGGATTGCTCGGGGATTTCCCGAGTGGGGCCGAGAGGGGAGGGTATTGGCATGTACTACTATCATTTCGTATACGATTATCGTAGATGATAATTATGTCCGCGTGATACTGAGTAAGCTACTCGCTTCGCGCGAACAGCTGGGGGGGATGTGTAAATTAGAGAATACGGCCAATGCGGTGTAAAAGCGCAATTTTCAGAAACCGTCTAGTATTTCTATACTTTAATAAAAATATCATTTATCAACTATCTGACTAGTAAACTATTCTAATCATGAAATTATATATACGCGTAGACGACAAGTAATTGATATTATTATGCAATCTAATTTATTTCTAATCTGTTACTTTTATATTCTACGCGGGTCAGTGTAATCTTCCTCAGATTTTTGTATTTTTCAAACCACTAGATTTCGTTAACTCGCGATACCGTAAATGAATAAATGATATTTTTAGAAATACCAAAGAAATTGAGCTTTTTAATAAGCTTTTATTTATTTTTATTGTTGACTCTACTTGCAATATTTGCAATTAAAATAACAAAATTATACCGATTAAAAAATATATTAGAAGAACGTGACCATCCTATAAATCTAAACTATTAAGCGTTCTCTTAGTCATATAAGTCACTAGGAAAATGTGATTGAATCTATAACCGCTGTTTTTCGAAACCCATCAGAATCAAAAAATAAGCGTGTAACAAGTGAAAATCTGAAATTGCCGATTTCTGAAACGACAAAAA
>JACCIC010000046.1:212500-245000 GCA_018907035.1 Sycobia sp. Sy_11
TTTATGTGATACTTAATTTCCAAGACAATAAGATTTTAGCAAAAAAAATTTAATTTTTATTAACAAGTAAAACTTAATAAAAATTCCCAAGTTCCTCAACCGTAGACTATCGTATTATAAAAAAATATTTATTTCTAAAAAGCGAAATTAGATATTATATAAACAAATACCTAAAAATTACCTGAAAATTTATAAGAAAATTAGATATTTTTTAGTTCTCTTTAACTCTCTCCGGTTTTATTCAGGTCTCGCTATAATCGCTCATACAATCTTAAAGATGAATTTGTATCTATTGTTTACTTTTCAGACTTTGGATTACAGAAGAGAGTTAAAGAGAGTTCGGCGAAAACCTGTGAGGGCCGTGAGAGAACTTTTTCCGAACTTGGCTCTCAGTCGGAGTGAGTAGCCCCTCGATCAATATTCTAATTTTGGCTTGATCGAATAGATTCGAAATTACTTCGTAATTAAATTATACATTTTTTATTGATATCGAAATTAAAAAGACAATGATTTCTTTTAGATTCTTTTTGCTATTTGTCGAAGTCAAAAGAATTTATCTATTTTATCAAAAATATATTAACAGTATAAAAATAGAAGATTACTGTTGTGCTTTAAGGATATATTTATTAAATCGCTTACAAAATATAAAACGCTATCTAGTGTTATCATTATATGAAAATAAATTTGCTCTAATAAGCATTTTTTCGAAAGCTAATATATTAAAAATTATATATTGGTAGATCAAACATTTTACCAGAAAAATACTGAATCCAATTTCGGGATTAAAATTTCTTTGAATTTTTGAGATATTCAAAACTGAATGTGTAGCAAGAAATTTCGGATAATGTTTTCGGTTATGTAGCATCCAGAATTTTGTTTTTCATCTTGAAAGAATAAGTCTTGTTCCTGCGGACATTGTTGAGTTTACTTAAATATATTTTGTCATGCGTTAGATATTCAATTTTGCAAAATTCTAGAATTGCATAAATTATACCAACATCAAAAACGTATATTCACAATCCATAAACTTCAAATTAGGAAAGCCCCGAAAAACCGAAATTCATATGAATACTAAACTATACCAAATTCTAGGTTCACAAACATCGGGGCCAGAAAATCGAATCCTAAAAATCCGAAACTTGTAAATTCCATGTCCATGCACCATTACCTCAAAAAATCAAATCAATAAATCCATTTAAAATCAGCATCTATTTCAAAAACCTAAGACAATATAGAACAATTCTAATCTTTGCTACACAGAATTTGAATTTTAGTTTGAAAATCTTGGAAAATATTTATATAATCTCGACTTTGAAATGAGTTTAGCGCTAAATCCAATTCGATTTAAAGTAAAGGAACAAATTGGAATTTCAGTAAATTCAATATATTTATGATTATATGATCGACTCATCTATAACAATGCCCGCACGATTGATATAATCAAATATTTTTTCAATTGAGCTACACAAGGGAATTTTTATAGTATAATAGTCTCCGAGATAAAAATCGATACCCAAATAAAGTACAGCAAAAAGTATGAGCACATTACTCTCTTCAATTATAATAATTATCCTGCTCGATTCGTAAATTAGTAACATGGTGGTGAAATAAATAACTTTAGCTTCCTTCCTAGATAAGAGGGAGAGAATGAGGGAGAATGATAGAGGGGCGAGAGGGAGGGAGGCCGAGAGAGGGAGCGAGAACGGCGCGTTTTATTCAACCCATATAGCGGCGCAAAAAGCGCATCTGCAATGCCATCAATTTTTAATGGCGCGCCGAGTTGTTTCCGTCCAACCCTTCTATAAATTCTAAAGGCAATTTTAAACATGATGCTATCCCAAATAGAGGCCAACCCGACGAATTAGCCGGTAATACAGAGGCAAAGCTCGACGGTCGGACGGATGAACTGAATAAATCAACAATTAAAGCGGTTAGTTGAAAAAAAAAGTTATCTGATTTTTGTGCAGTAATTATCATATATACAGGTGCCTGTATACGTGAGCGAAATTTGCCTCGAAATTTGCTCTTTTACAAAGGGAAACGCAATCCTATTAGATTTGGATGTCGTATACGAGTTGATGTTATTGGATATATATATAGTGTTTGAATCATGTGTATTGGAAAAACAATTACGTCGTCCATTTTTAATGCATTAATAAATTGGTTGCAAAATGCCGCGAGTCACTGCTCAAGATACGCACGGGATATACGTCAGAATATATATATGAAGAAAGTTAAATTGCTTGATTTATTTTGTTCGCCTTGCCAGTGAAAATGCAGACATAATTCAATATTGCAAATTGGTCGTATATAAGTTACATAAAATTCTCTGACTTGTGCACGTAACTCATGTTATTTCTATAACGTATTAATAAAACAATCCGATATAGATTATATGTTTAGGAAGGAACGTTTGCAATTAAAACATATTTTATGTGTACATCTATGCGTATTTTGACTTGGCAAGTATACGAATTCCTTGCCATATTCGATCCATTATCTTCTATTATTTTAACTGGCTGAAATTTATCATAAAAACTAAAGAACTTGTTTTTTCTTTTCGAAAGAAGTTTTAAGAGATACTTATTCTTGCAAAGTACCTTATAACATATAGAAATATGAAGATCTTTCGCGAGTTCCATTTTTTTTGTAATATCTAACACTTTGGATGAATAGGCAGAGAGGATCTTGATTTTTTCAATTGGATTTACGGATTACTAATTTTCAACCAATCCTTCAACCTCGCTTTATCCTCTATTTTTTAATCTCATTCGCTGCTTTCTTTCCAAGTTTCGATGATCCCGTGTCAGCTGATATTTTCTATTTTCTTTCACGTAACAAGTTCAAACTAGTTATACTGTTTGTAACGAGTAATTACTTCTGAGCACGATGCTCTAGATTACTGACAGCAAAAGCTGACTATTATATTTCCACAGTGTCCCCACGATCAATCATTTTATAACGAAAATTGCCAATGCTATTAGGATCATGTTTTTCTACAACTCAATAAATTTTTTTGCTTTAAAGCACTTTATATATATATATATATAGCCGACAGACACTAATTTATCATTCGGATAGATGTTTCTACAAATTGTCTACCTACGCGAATGTGTACTATATAGTCTATTTATTTCTTTTTCGCGCAAATCGATACTCAACAGCACCCGATTTATCATCCGACAGAGATTCAGCGTTGGTCGGATCGCAATATAACAGTAATCCCAGTGTCCCACGCTGACCATAGTTGCAGCTGATAACGGATCTTGGAGATCCTGTATCGCGAATTAAAATTGCTCTGTTATATTATCAACCATAATTTTCAAATGGCTTTCCTGTTACCATGCGTCTTTGAATTCATTCTCGCTTCTACATATCTTACCTTTAGGGGGGGGGGGCTAGATTGAACAATCTATATCTCCTAAGCACCGTGTACAATTGACTACTTGGATAAAACTATAAATTTTCGTTCCTAACAACATTTAATGGGAATGAAAGCATTCATACATATATTTAAAAAGCTTAAGGTCTAGTCTAGGCTAGCTCGATGTCTACATAAGTAGCATAATGTACGCAGTTTCAACTCTTTACTGGCACTTCAGAGGCAGCGAGCGAACATTTAAACGGTTCGCGTAGTCCAAGATATTTACACGGGTAAGTTCCTGAGCCGAATATTTTTTTTGTGATATGTATATGTTACAACGGGTTTTGACCATGGAAGTATAGAATTGTTTAATTATGAAAAATCAACGTCAACTTTCTATTATGTTACGTGGTGTTATGGTGATTAGATTTAACTGCAACATTACCTTACGTTTCTGTTAAGGATGTATATCAGTTTAAGAACGAGATAGTACGTGTCACAAGTAAAAATGTCAACTTTCGTTATTTGAGACTAAACAAGTATGCGGACGGTATAAGTTAGGTAAAATAACTGTTTTTAACATTTTTATAAACAATTATTTTGTTTTTTGGCCATATTAAGTTTGTTATTTTTGATGATTTTATGTATGACTGAATTAAGTGACAATTTTTTTTTTGTTATGTTATTTAACGTCGCTTTATTTATGCTTTCAAATACCGGTGCTAATCAATGACGGAGGTCTACGATGTGTTTGTATTTAGCGACAACCTGAAAACATTAACGGAAAATAGCACATAATAGTTTTGGTTAAAAAGAGACTTTATTTTATGAATCTTGATATAATTTGCTTTCTTCGTGTTTACTTTTTTTTGTTTTGATAAAATAAAATACTTTGTTATAACGTAAGCGTAGATTGTGACCACAGTGCACTTGTGTTCCGAGACTAAAAGCTTTACTGATCCTAAATTGGCATTACTTCGTAAATTCTCTAGACTTTGTGTTTTCGTGCACGAGCCCATCAGTGTTATTCTGTTCTTTGTTCGAATCGAAAGCATTGGATGATTATTTGATCAGGTTTGGCTAGTCGGTTACAACTGCTTCCGCCGTCTAACCCTATTCGGTCGAGAGCGCCCTCTCAAATTACACCAGATAACACTATATGCAGTACGGCGATGCCGTTTTTCCATACTTGCCAGAGAAGAAATGTCATTTTTGGCCTTGTTGTTGTTCGCTATTCTAAATAATAGTCATTAGATATAATAAGATATATCCATTTCTAAGATATTTAGTTATTACTGCGCAAATTGTAAAAGAATCTAGACCGAAACTATCATAATATACTTTTTTCGTTAAAAGAATGCGAGAAAATATTCACACTTTCAATTTTCCCATGCGCGCCTGTATTAAATCATAACGACTATAACCTCTAAAATGTATCTAATTCTATGAACCTTCTTCAACTTCTAAGACGAACTCGTTAACTTGAGATACATCCATAAATCGGTTCGTAAGACATGGTGGCGGTGAAGGCACAGGAAATACTGTTTAATGAATAGAAAATAATAAAGTCATAAATATAAAATCAGAATTAATAATCTAGTATACTCCAGAATAAGAATCTCTATTGAAATGCATTAACAAAGAGATGATTGCCAGATTTTAAAAATTGTCCTTTCAATTGCCACTTGACGATGTATAATTAACTTTTATAGAAAACATTTAAACCGTTGCCGTTGATTCGTTTATAAATGCATTATTATCAAACGCTCGCTAAATAATTAACGATCACTATAAAAGAATCTTTATCGGGCTCGCGCGGCGAAGCCGTTAAAACGGGAATCAGTTAAATTAAACGCTTAACGCCGCAATTCGAGTTAACAGCTCAAAAATACCGAGTTATACATCGATCGTTATACATATACATATATATATGTACATACACTAACGCGCACAGCGAGCACGAGAGTATAGGAGAGACCCGTGGCGCGTTTCAAGCGTTTACAAAGCGCTTTGGACACGCGCAAACGACGGAAGCCGTCGCTCGGCCGCAGTCTTAAATCTCAATTACGCCCGCAGAGCGCGGTGCGATGCGAAATAAAGGCAGGTCGGAGAGGGGGGTGTGGAGGAAGAAGAGAAGAAGAAGAAGGAGAGGAAAAAACCCAAACTGCGCGACTCAACGAGCAATAAATTGATCGTCCCGCTGGTAGCCCCGTCGTAATCGCCTCTTCAAAAAACCCCGGCACCTCGAAGCACACTCTCTCTTTCTCTCTCTCTAAAATCCAGGGAGCGAAAAATTCACTCCTTAAAAGAGCGTGGTCATGAAAAATTACTCAAATCACTTCCTAAAGAGCCACGTAAGTGCTGATCTGGTAAGCCTCTTTCTGACATTGAAAACTGTCGCTCGATCGTAAAGCGTGGCTCGTGGGTAAAACATAGCTTGACCTGCCGTTTACCATCAGGCGGAATCGCGCTGCTTTTTCTCGCCCGGGAGCACGAGTATAATTGTCGCTTGCCACGTTTAAGACGGAAATGTAATAAACTAGAAAATTATTTATACAGAACAGCAACCTTTAAGTCGAGAAGGTCACAATTAAGTTATTTGGACCCTTTTATCCTATCAAGTGTATCTGAAAGTATTTCGTAAAATTTTAGATGGATTTTTGTACATTTCTGATTGTTACGGATTTTTGCATTTTATTGAACAATCGGTTCAACTGATTAAGAGAGAAAAGTCTACATATGGGAGTCAATTGGATTGTATTAATGTACATTTCAAAAGTTTATTTCATTCTTGTGAAAAATACATAAAATATTATTGTTGTTGTTGTTGTTCTTATTAAACATGTTGTTGGATTTTTATGGAGTAATGAACCTGTTTTCATAAGAAAGTCTTTTGAGCCAAAGCGGACAAAAATAAGTAGATTTTTATTGTAGCAAGGAAACGTCATCTTTTCTTAAATGAAACAAATATTTAGTCAATGCAAAAAACAGCCGCTCCTTTAAGCAAAATGAATCCGTTGTAAATCTGACGAAGAGCATTTATTGCAATTCGAAGAAAAATAATCGTTATAAAACAATAAAATCTAAACTTGATAATTAAAAAAAAAAAATTTATAGCACGCCCTTTTAATTCCATTAATCCAGCCCTCTAGAGAATGGGCACATTGTGACATTGTAAAAGAGTAAAAAAAAAAATCACTCTCTAGAGTGTTTTTTTTTTTGACTCGCAGTGTCTCCGAGAGTTTGTATATAGTACTAAATTTTTAACGGATGCACGCCGCTGCGATAACGCTCCCGATAAATACGCCGTTCTTTATCCCATTCCACTCTGTACTAGACGCACTTAACGCGAGAATGGATACCTGCGCGCGCGCGCGTCGTCCTCGTCGAGCGGCGAAGTTTGTCGAAGCCACAGGTTCATAAACTATGCGCGCGCGCGCGCGCCTGCAGCCGACCGAACGAGAGGGTGGGAGTGGGAGTCGCGCCGCCTTATACGGGGAATTTTACAGGGGTGGCGGAGGGGAGGTCGAAGGGACGGAGAAGCGAGAGCGAGGTTAGGATGCTCGTAGGGGGGGGTGCTAATGGGGAGCAGGGCGCGCGGATGAGAACCTTGACGAGGAGGAGGAGAAGACGGAAGGCGTAAGGGGCGAAAACTGCCTCTTAACACTCGCGCCCGCCGTTCGCCAATTCTCTCTCTCTCTCTCTCTCTCTCGTTCTGCTGCAGTAACAGTGTACGCACGTGGAGGCGCGCACATCGCCTCGACTCGACTGCTCGTTTAGAGCCGCTGGCTATAAGGGTTGGGAAGGGAGAAATATGTGCAAGGCGAAAAGCCCGTTAAACACTTCTTCGCTCATTCATATACGTTGCCTCGGGGTATAAGGCCCACCCGTGTTTTCCTATATATATACACACACATGTACATACAATCGCACGCGTACGCGTGCCCGTGCGCGTGTGTGCATAAGTGGCGAGCGAGCCAGAGGGCAGATTTCGTGCCGAAGGTGTGCGCTGGCGGTGGGTGGGCATCGGCCATCGGCTCCGTTCGCGGCCGTTTTATGAAGCCCTTTATCGTCGTAGCGGCAGCCCGCCGCTACGGTGCTCGCGTTTAATCGTCGCAGTGATCGATTGTTATTCGCGTGTATATTACAGGGGCAAGCGTTCTTAACTCCCTCCTCCCTCTCTCTCTCACTCTCTCACCCTCGCACTTCCTCATTCGTCGCCCTTCTTGACTACCCTTTATAATTAGCCGGCAATTGAAATAACCAGAGCGAGGAGATGAGCAATTGATCTCTTTGTCTTCTTATATGTATCTTGCTCTTTCCCCTTCGTCCTCGCAAACTGTATCTCTCCTCCCCCACCACCGCCTCCTTTATGCCTTTCACGCTCTCGTTCTCTCTCTCTCTCTCTTTCTCTCTCTGTCTCTCTATCTCTCCTCTTCTGCCAGACGATAGGACGCTCTCTCTCTCTCGGTTGCTCCGGTATAACCATCCCATAATACACCACTTTTCGTCACCAATCAGTAGCTAAGAGGTCTGGTGCGCGTGCGTCGCCGTCGCCGCCGCCGCGACCCAGCTCCTGGCCATCCGTCTCTCCCCTGACTCTCATTCTCTCCTTCTCTTCCCCCCTGCCCCGACGCTCTATCTCTCTCCTTCCCAGTGAAATCGATGACTCGCTTGTAATATAGAGTTAGTGTGTGTATGCGTGTGTGGGAGAGAGAGAGAGAGAGAGAGAGAGAGAGAGAGAGAGAGAGAGAGAGAGAGAGAGTGAGAGAGTGAGCGAGTGGGAGGGAGGGTGGAAGGGAGACGGAAATCTGCCACCAAAACATTCTATCCGTGTCTCGCATCGTTCCATAACCGTTCTACTCCCTCCCGTGCCTCCGGCGGACTTCCCCTCGTTCCCTCTCCTTGCGGGGCTTACTCCTCGATCCATCCCCTCCAATCTTCCTCACTCTGTCTCCCTTCCTCCCCCTCTATGTCGGGTTTACTCGCTTAAGCGCGCGCCAACACGACACCCATACACGAGCTCCCGCGCTCGTATAGAGGCAGATAGACGTATGACGCGAGAGCTTGCGCCACGTATATGTCTATAGATATGCGCATTAAGTGACAAGTAAGAGTTAAAGGGAGAGAGAGGGTGAGAGAGTTACGGCGAAAGGGTGGGACGATGCATCCGAATGTACGGAAAGAAGCAATAGAGAAAAGAGAGCGAACGGCAGCGAGTTGTAGCGATGTGGTCGAGCGCCAATGGAAGTCGCCCGCTTGCGCGAGCTTGTGACCGCGTGGCGTAGATAGAAAGAGACCGAGAGAAGAGAGAGGGGCGGGGGGAGCGAGCAAGTCGGCTATCGATCTTCCGTCCCGATAAAAGCCCCATCAAACATTCAGGGCGTATTTAATAAGACGCCTATATTTGCCTCGTTTTCTTTCTCCGTCCTGCGCGGCTTCGTTGTTCGCTCACCTAATTGCTTGCGTATATCTCTCTCTCTCCGTCCCTCCCTTCCTCTCCGCCACCCTTTAATTACATGTCTTCCTTTTTACATCTATGCACCCATCCTTTCATCCTTCGTTTATTTACTACCCGTGAGATTTTTTTCGATATATATATATATATATATATATATATATATATATATATATCAGTTTCATTATATATATGGGCCGTATGGGCGCGAAATCGCTTTATGCTTCTTATTGCCACACCGCGCCTAACCGCAAACGGAACTTTTTATCGACTCGACCTGAAATCTCGTTTCATCGATATATATATATATATATATATATATATATATATATATATATGACAATTCTATTGACGTGCTTTATTTAGCGGGAAGGGGATGGGGGGGGGAGGAATAAATAGTTTCGGGCGGTCGGACGACGGACGGAGAGCCGTCCTTCCTTTTGTTTAATAAACGCGGCGCGGCGCGGCGTCTCCGTCGGAATCTCGGGAGTGCACTTTGTGTTCGGATATTATTGGACGACGGATCTCTCTTAGTTTCCCTCCTCTCGGGCGGTCGGCGACGCGCCTTTGGAACTGGGACGTCGCGGCTATTCGCGGTGAAATACATAAGATGTATTACAATTTGGTCAAACGAAAAAGAGGGGAGGTGTGTGTGTGTGTGTGTGTGTGTGTGTGTGTGTGTGTGTGTGTGTGTGTGTGTGTGTGTGTGTGTGTGTAGCAATGCCTGGAAATGTAATAGAGTATCACACAATAACATATGTAATAACGTATTGATATTGAATTAAACAACTTTATACCTATTTCTCGCAGGAATACACCGCCAATTCATGAAAACATGTATACAATATCATTGTCTTAAAGCCTTCAAAAATATTATCGTTTTAACATAATTATTGCGTATTTAATAATAATCAGCAATGAATTTATGAACACAAACTCAAGCGTGCGAAAAACAGCTGCATATAATTACATCAGTAAATAATCCATTTACTCAACTCACGTCATCGTGTCTCTCCATTCAAACAAAATATGAAGTTATTTATTTATTTATTTTTTTTTTATTAAGCTTCTATGAGACCTTATAAAGGGGGGCTACAAATTGGGCTACAAATTATGTATCTGTTACTTGTGTAATATGAATATTGAGTTATTTATATAAATAAATAAAAAATATGAAGATAAGCACGTTAATTAAGCTTGAGAAGTTAGTGGGAGAAAGCAAGAGTGGGTGAGAGAGAAACAGAGAAAGACTGAGCAGATTAAGACAGAAGGGACGTTCTTACATTAAAAAGGAGGGGGGAGGCAGAAAGCCTCGATCGAACGCACTTCGGGTTAATTGCCGCTTTTTACGTCGATTCGAAAAGTTTTCTACAATATCCCCTCTGTAAATTCCCGCGGGACGAACCTTGCGCAATAATTGGTAGAGGGAGACAGAGATGGATTGGAGAAGGGCGGTGGACGAGAGGGAGGAGAAGAGCACGGACCAATAAAAAGCTTTTAATTATATATAAGTATCCTGAGTTCGTGCGCGTCGAGCCGCGCGCGGCTCGTTCGCAGTACAAATACCCGCGTATATACCGTGCGCAGCGCGCGTGTTTGCTCAGTGCGCGAGTAATCAAATTGACGCGTCCATGTATATATATGTATATATATATATATGCTACATACGTATACAGAGCTTTTAACGCAATTGGTTGCCGCATCACTTTTTCGCATCGAAAACCGTGGATGTTCCGTTCGATTAGGGGAGACTTCGCCGTGATTTCGTATATGCAGTCATATATATATATATATATATATATATATATATATATATATATAGCAACTTTGAAACGTCCCGATTCGCATGGGAAAAAGCGCCGAATTAACGCGGACCGCGCGGCATCGGCATCGCCGCGGCTAACTAAGCTCTCTCGTCATTAATTCACCCATTCGACGCGAGTCGCCTATCCTACCCCCTTTGGACCCCACCACTTCTCTCCGCGGCCGGCTCCACATCAAACAAATTGGTCAGCTCTAAAGCGCGCGCGCTCGCCGCCTGCCCCCCCCCCCGCCGTTCACCGGCCGTGTGCAGTCGATTAACAACGGGCAACTCCTGGGAGGGGAGGTGAAGCGTCGCTTACCGAGCGCGTCGAACGAGCTCGAAATTCAACTGTATTATGTACGGAGAGCGGAGCCTCGGCTGGATTTTCTGCAGTAGGATTGAGGGGCGGGGGGAGGGGTGGATCATCGGTAAACTAACTAACACGCGTGTCTGTTACTACCGATGACGCCGATACTTTAGCTGCATGGTGAATCGGGGCGCGTCGCGAGACCGCCCCCCCCCCAAACCCGGCCCGCGCGCGCGTGCGCACGCACACACAGACACGCATACATACATACATACATCTCAGCGTACAACCCCTGGGAGTCTCGGCGCGGCGTTCGCCATCGCGGCTGACGTCGGAATCGTGAGGGTGGGGATAAGCGACGCCGCGCGACGCTCGCACGCCGAGAGACGAATCGGCGGGGAGGGGGGCGGAGGTGGATAATCGAGCGAGCTTTTTATTGTTATCGCGCTGCGTCGTCGGCGTTGGGGCACGGTCGTGCTCTTCACCTGGTCTCTGACTGTGTGAGGGTACGCGGGTGGATGGAGTGAGGGGCGGGGGGTGGTCGCTTGATCCTCCGTTCCATCGATTCGCCAAGGACGCACGGGTTGCGGATATATATTGGATTTATTTTTTTCCTCTCCTTTTTTTTTTGCTTCTCTCGTTATATTTGGTTTTTATTAGTTCTTGCCAGCGCTCGATTAACAAGGGTCGAGGTAAAAAAAAAAAAATATCACGGCTGATATTCGAACGGGTTTTCTGGGGGGCGTGTCTTGCGTTTAACGTTTAAAATACGTACGTACACGCACACGTGCGCGCGCTCGCGCACGCATGCATCGTATAAATATGCATATACGTTCACACGCACGGTTCGCTTTTTCTCGATTAAATTCGGACAATATTTTTGCCTCCCCTCCTATGCCGAAATGGTGGAGGCTTTTAATTAATTTTCAATTTTTTTTTTAAATTTATTCGTAGTTCAGAACACTTCGGTATAATTGCTCCACTGCCGGTTCCTTTTCCCTGGTAAAACTCTTGCACAGTCCCTTCGCTTAGTCGAACTTTTTTTCTCACCAGGGTAGCACTTGTTGAAGATTTGTTTCGGAGGAAAAAGTCCGTGCACCGCGTGGCGTCTCCCCCCCCCCCCATTTCAGGCATTTTAGACCGAAATTAGCTAAGGACTTTGTGTGTATGCGCGTGTGTGCGTGAGAGAAACAGAGAGAGAGAGAGAGAGAGAGAGAGAGAGAGAGAGCGAGAGAAGCGTAGAAATCAATGGCCGCTTCAGTAATTGGATCCGGATGGAAATGGAAATAATTGAGATTCTGCAAATAAGAATCTCTTTTGCGTTTTTTCTTCCTTTTTTATTATCGAAGTTCCCCGGGCTATAACAGATCAGCGCGGCACGCTATTGCGAACAAGAGATAGAGAGAAAAAGAGACAGAGAGGAGAGAGAGAGAGAGAGAGAGAGAGAGAGAGAGAGAGGGGAGGGAGAGGGAGAGAGAGAGAGAGAGAATGGCGAGGGGATGAAAAGCTTTTTCGATCGGCCACGCACCGAATTCTCGGAATATTAATCCTCCCCTTTTGCCCTTCAGGATATTTTGATTGCGCTCGCATCGAAAGCCGATGAACGTTATATATATATATATATATATATATATATACACATACATACATACATACATACATACATACATACATACATACATACATACATACATACATACATACATACATACATACATACACGGGTGGAAGAGCGGGATAGCCGGAGCATGGCGGGAAAGCGGCAGTTCTCGAAAATTTTGGAATTCTTTCGGATCGCGCCCGGGCTGCGAATTCCGCGCTGAGCGCGTTCTAATCCCGGCGCGCGCAATAAAGTGCGATAATCGCGATTATCCAATTGCCAGGAGCAGTATAACGCGAAAATGTTGGCTGTCCTCGCTCCCCGTGCGATATAATTATGCCAATTATTATACTCGGCGGCTCGTTCCCGACCGTAAATCGATTCACAGCCCCCTCCCTGCTCAGCCGCCCTATTTCCCCGCCCCGAATCTTCCGAAACTTCGGGGGCGGCGCGCCTCGCGCAGTCGCGCCGACTGTTTATACACCTTAATTAGCCTTTAAGCCCGTATGTACGGGCGCGCGAGCTGAAGGCAATTATAACGAAATGCCGCCCGAGCGGTCTGTCGTATTCGGTCTTGATTGTGAGAGAGGAAGAGAGCGAGAGAGTGAGACAGAGAGAGAGAGAGAGAGAGAGAGAGAGAGAACCGATGGAGTGTGAGAGTGGTGTGCTTTATAAACTCTCTACCACCCCCTCCCTCTTTGAAGAGCGGCGATGGTGTTTTTCTTTGTGACGATTATTAGGGCGGATACGCTGCTCGATCGCCCAGATTGCGCGATAAACTTTGTTTTGAACATCCCCCCCACCCCCTCCCTTCTCTTCTTTTTTTCACAACCACTAGCGCCAGTGCACTGATATAAGGCTGGCTCGCGCCAATCGACAAACCTGACGACGCGTTGCACGCGACTCAAAGAGCCTTTTGGATTATAATACTGACAGCCGAGTGGCTTGAAAAATAATTCGATCGGGGGTTTCCGAGATATGTAAATGGAAAAATCTTTACCTGATTTAATTGAATAAATTTAGTGAAAATTTTCGTCGATAGCTAATTTATTTCTTGCGCATATACATATATGTGTACTAAAAAAAAAGATGTTGCAATTGATTTTATAATTATCTTTTATGCCCATCATGTATTTTAAAGGCAATGTTATTTACCTTTTATGGAATTTCGATCGTTTATTTTTTCAAACACCGAAATACGGTATATACAGTGTACTGATTCTTTCGGTATCAGTAAAATGTCTCGACAATCGAATGACGTTTGACTTATTTTAATTTAGCTTTGTTAAAAAAATCCCAGAATGCAATATTAAAATAATCTATATTTCGCGGCAAGTTTTAATTCTCACTAGACAGAGCTACTAACAGCTCAGATGGATCCATCAATTTTTTTATCGTTGCTCAAAGCGAACAACTTTTGTTTATCGGTAAAAAAAAGTAGCGCCCAAACGGTAATAAAACATTTCTATTCGAAAGGCTTCAAAATTGAGTTAGAAAGCTCATGGTCAATTTGCACTTGTGTTTGTGAAGCTGCACTATTCATAAAAATTAAAAAAAAAAACTAAAAAAATTCTTTTTCCAATAGCGCTGTTTACAGAAAAAAATTCCGAAGAAAAAATAAACGATTTTTCAAGCTTGAATTAAGTGTTCATTTTAAAAATTATAGCCTTCAATTTCTCTTTTATGTTCGTAAATACATCCATTCATAAAGGAAAAAATTAGATTATTATAATTTGTTAGCTTCGATTATTGTATTGATATTTTACTCGCGCATTGTGAAAAAATATTTATCAACGCTCTAACCTCAAAATCAGAACTTTCACATAATTTTCGAATTCTCCTGGTCAAAAAATTGTCTAATACAAATGATTTTAACCTTGTTCGACTTATCTTCCTCAGATCGCTCCTGTCAAACTGTTTTATAAGATAATCAGCCTGCAAAGTCGTGTTCAAGTGTACTGTTTCTAATTCCATTATGTTGCTTAACGGGTATCAAAAAATTCATAACCCTGTACATTCAGGCATTTTGGAATAAGCGATACAATAAATTTTCTGTTTGGAGTTTGTTCAAAAATCATTTGGAACTTAAAATACATTCCGTAATATCAGGCTTCTATCGGAAGAATACGCAATTTTTCTAATTTAAGAAAAAACTATTTTTAAAATTTTTCTCATCGTAATCAGACAGTCTAGGAATATTTTTTACATTTAATGGCAGCTTAACTTGATGGTTGGTATTTTTATCCGCTGCAGAGATTTTGGTTATTAATTTGGATATTCAATTGATCAGTCAAAAACTTTTTTTATCAGTCGATAACATTTCAACAGATCATCGAATAAACTAACGCTCTAACAATGCCAATTAAACAAAAAAAGACAGTGTAAAAAATCCTTATTGTAAAGTGGACAAAATTACGTTTCTTATAATTTTTAAACAGTTTAATGAACCAAAAAATTTTCGAACTCTTTTTTTTTGTATATTTTTTTTATTTAATTAATAAAAACAAAAACCAAATCTAAAAAGTTTAAACCTATTTTCTGCCATACTAAAGATTTCAGGTTCAAACAATCTTTTTTATTTTTGTTACACAATTTTTTCTGATAATAGCGCTATTTGAAAATGAGCTAAAAGTTTCAGAAATTTTTTGTTCCTTTAAATTTCGTCAGTAGTTTGTTAACCACTGGCTAAATAAAATTAACCGCCGTAGTTCGTCAACAAAAGATCAACATTGCTCAGAACGTTCTATGAAATTCGGTACACCGGAAACAATTGACAAAATTCACCAAATTGTTTTGGCGTAATAGAAGTATAAAATTACTTTAAATAATTGATGCCGCGTAGGTGTAAATAAGGACCGCCGTATTGATTTGGAATGTAATGAAGGACATGAAAAAAAAAATTTCGATAAAATGAATTAGATTATTTGTTTTCAGTCAAAAACAGAGGCGCAATCCGTGTAGTCGTCATTGAAGCACCGTTTTTTGCTATATATACGTTAAATCATCTTTATCGATTATCTGCGCACGAAGGACAAAGTATCACGAAATCTCGTTAGATCGGAGTAAAGGCACGAGTGCTCGCATTTGCAATGTCAATCAGCAATACTTGATAATAGATCATTTGTGATATTCGCTGGGTTTCACGCCCATTGGCATTTGTCAAAATTTGAAAAAAGTTACATACTGGAGAACGATTCGTTTCCAAACCAGGAGACAAAAAATGACTTTTTTAAAAAAAACTTTCAAAATAAATTCTATTTTTCCGATCACTTATGAAAATAGGAGGGGCAAAAGGAGATAATAATGAAAAATAATACAATGATATATAATTTTCTTTCTCTATCTTTATATGTAATGACATGCTCGGTTGATCCACCCTCGTATATATAGCCAAATATTGCAGCGTTAAAAATTCTCCTCATGCGTGAGATTTCTTTGCCGTTGACATATTCACTTATCAAAATTTGTTCGATTAAGCAGAAAACTCTTCTAACAGCTAATTCATTATATATTTAAATACGAGTATTCATCATCATATTAACTAGTCGGAGATAATTAATTATACAGTAGATGTCGAGTGAAATCTAAGCGATAATTCATTGATTGATCATCGGCCATTTAGGTATAAATGGCCGTTGTTACATGGCTATCGACAAAGTATAATAAATCCAGGGTATTATCGAACCTGTACGGTCTCCTGTTTATTTCATCATGATTTCGTTTTCCGCCCAATGGCTCGACCCGCCTGTGCGCAGGCAATCGATATTTACTTAGGGGCTCTGCCTGCGCTGCTTATGTAACCTCCACCTTCCCCCGCCTGCCTCGGCGGCCTTAATATTCTTTTTTTACACTCGACGTAGTCGAGCAGTGGTTGGAAAATGGATATCCTCGGTACTTAAGTCTACGCAAATTAAGATAAATACTCCCGGGATCGATTTGCCGGGGCGGGGGGTGGTAGGAGGTTTCTCACTCGCTGATTTCACTTCCAAGGTTTCCCCAAGAGCACTAGAAACCTTCTCTGCAATTACCGGAATGGAAGGGAAAATGGATAGAGAGGGGAGAGAGGGGAGAGAATAGCGGAGGTACAGAAGATGTAATATAAAGGTGTAAGAGGATATCTAGAGGAGCACATATAAATGAAATCGGGATTAAAATGATCAATGCACCCTTGTCACCCTAATATCATTATCTATACCTTGTCTTAAAAGGATGTTGCAGAGTTCAATGTGAACGATATGATAAGTATTCGGAAAGTTATAATAACGCACATTGAAAATTGGGATAAGTGTTGTAACGTTTGATGCCCATTCTAGCTACGCTAAAGAATCTTCTCTCCATTCTCTAAAAATAAGTATGCCGATCTGTGCATTCGTGTTAAGTGAATACATATGTGCTTATTGATCTAAATGGTGCAGAGTCAATCACTGAGAATCAGTGAACAATATACTTATTAACTGAATTAATGGCTTTAATCTGTATTTCGTACATGTTTTTTCTTCAACACATTTAAGTGATTTATTTACGTTTCAAAAAAATGACTTTGTATAAGCCATTTATTGATTATTCGCATTTTAAACGTAACTTGCATTACCTGTACGTATATATTACTCGCTAAATTCAGATCAGTGGAGATCAGCACGGCCATGAGTAAAAACAGTAAAATTTTCATCCCTAAGTTAATGCTATTCCACTATTGATACTGATAAGAAGAGAATCACCTCGTCGGAGAACCAATTTTTTCCAAAAATTGAAAAATGTACTGAATATAATAAAAAAACAAACACCTAATAGATAATTTAATAAACTTTATAAGTTTTTAGATGTTTTTAGACACAAAATGTTCTTATGTGACTTTCATTAAATTCTATAAATAGTGAATTTTATTAAACTAAGAAATATTCAGAAAATGTGAAAAAACAATCAAATCAGTATAATGTCAATGAAATCAGTGCAGTTAATTTACTGCTAAATTAATGCATCTGGTAATCCCAGATAATGACAAACAAAAAATTAATAAAAAGTAACACATAATAATATAACGTTGTAGCTATATAGACATTCCTATATAATAGTAAAAATAATAAAATTATTTTCCTGAACTGATCCATCGATAATGAAAACTATTTAAGAAAATTTGCGAATAAATAAATAACAGATAATCTATTCTGTACAATTACATCGCAGTTCATGTACATCAGTTAAATACCTTATTGGACGTCTCTCTCTTTTTGATAGATTATGAACACTCGCTCCTGTACTATTGACATCATCAAATTTGCATGCCATATTAGCGATTATTTAACAAATTAAATAACATAGCAGCAATCTCCAATTAAAGTCAGTGTTGTCATAGGCATTTTAATTGCTTATAAAAATAAATCATGAGATTCTATATTTTTCAGGTTATGTTGGATATTCCATACATACCTAACATACCAGAATTAGTAACCTCTTAACCTTGTTTGTTTCACAGCATATAAGTTACTATCTCTATACAAATCCTGTATTGTTGTCGTCAAACTTTTTGTTTCACCTGCATAATATTAAAAAAGTTGAGATTTGGCTATATGGTTAATAACGTTTGCTATTTTTGTGTTTTTACAAATTATTTATTTTTAGTTTATCTTTTCTATAATGTATGTTACTTCTATTAGGTATTTTTAATTTATATCTTTTTTATAAATTTATTAATAATTTTTAATATTCAATTTATTTATTCAATTTAATTATATTTTGAATTGCAAAATATTTGTATATAGCTATGGATTATTATATTATTATTATTATTATATTATTATATATTATATAATATATATATATATATATATATATATATATATAAATAAGACATTATTTTAATATTTATTAATAACGAAAATTAATAACTTGAATTCAAAATACAAATTTAAGACAAACTAATATAAAAATGTTAGTGCTGAAAATTTATATATTTATGTGATAAAAAGATTATTTTAAGAAGAAATAAATGCTATTATACTACGATTATCATAGCTGCTTGATATGAAATTTTATCGAGTCTGCTGATATTGAAGACGAGAATCTATATAATGGAAATGAAGTGGGAAATGATATTTGTAAAGTTATTGTGTCAGAAGTTTCGCAATTATCACCTGAAGAAAGTGTAGATGACGGTGAGCAGAAGTTTGGTGAATTAAAATGATCAAATAATTACTTTTAATTAACACATTCAACTGTTGCAAACATTTTTTTTAATGTTCATGTATGTTTCAATATTATACTTTAATTAGAGTTTGAAAAAGTATGTATAATTTTTGCTAATTATACTATAGGCAAATCAGGCAAAGAATACTTATGACAGGGAAAAAGGGCGAAGATCCATTATGTGCCAATTGATTCAATCAAATTATGTACCAATTGATACAAAAAGAGAAATTATTAATATGGTTAACGAACATCTCGAATAGAAGTTAAGCAGTATCATAGCTAAAGAAGGTGCAGCTTTGTGTAGAATGGATGAGCTTGCTCGTTGGAGGAAGGAATTAGTTGTTCTTGGAGGTGGCTCTGATGAGAAATTCGAAACCATTTGTCAGTGGGTATATAAAAGATTTGTAAAGGCAGGTCGGATTAATATGGCAGTAACTACAAGAAATTTAAAATAATGGGTATTATGCTCTACTATTGTAGTTTAATAGATTTAAAAGATAAGTTAATGTTCGATAAAACACGTCACAAGGTGACTAAAGCCATTAAGTAAAGTTAATTGAACCAACTCAGGTTATTCAAACAACTGCAGGTTATTATTTTAAATTGACATCTAAAGAATTTTTAACGAGGAGCTTAACCATTATTTCAGAGTAGAATAAAGATTGTGTATTTTACAGATCATATCGCTTGTACATATAGAATGAATTTCTTATACGTACTTTATAATAGAAAGGGGAAAAACTGACCTGGACATCGGCGAATTAAATACGAGGAGTATTCAAAAAATGAGGTTCCCTAGTTTAGCATTTTTCTCAGATGCCACCTAGCAGATTTGAGCTAATCATAATTTCAGGTTAGGTTCTACCGATAAGAGCGGAATTAGTTTCGATGGCCAAGAATACTTTCTTCAGCAGTACGAGCTCGACAATCATGGAGCTACCAGTGCAAGGCGGGTCCGATTGTGAATTATGTCTGGTTATCCGTTCTTTAACTGCAAAAGGGATAATCGATAATGATCTTTATTCATGTTTTGTGACAGGAGATGCAACGCGGATTTACCATACAAATTCCTAAATAAAGCGTCAAAGCATGGTTTGGAAGAAACGTGCAAAAGGCCAATATTCAGTATTCTGACGGGAAGAATATGGCTACCAATTTTTGGGCGAGTTAGGTTTTTTATTGGTCGATTTTCTTGAGCTATGGCCCAAAAAAAAATTTTAATCAGAAGATATTTAAAAATAGTAATGATAAACAGAACTGTCAAATACGAAAAATTCTACCTGGGCATACGGGTTATAATCGCCTTTTGACAGAGTACGAGAATAAGGTTGTATTTTAATTAAATGAAAAATGTTTTAAAAACTTTAAACAATAATTTATGAAGAATTTAAAAACGAGAGATTCTATTGGATTCTACAAAATAATTTCAGAAATCATCGAACATTAGATATACTATCTCAAATGAATTTATTTTGCACGAGGAAAGAGTGCCTATCTAGAAAGAGGAGCGACTGACTGAAAACTAATTGTAGATTTCGAAGAAAATAATAACTGTGAACACCCCGCTCCCCCATTCAGGTGGTAATCTAAAAGAAAAACTCTAGTTATATTATCAATAAACACTTTTAATATTTCCACGCACTACTTTCGAAAAACAGCCGAGAACCAGTCAATAAGAAAACATCTGCAATACTTTCCGTCTGAAAGGATTGCGCCATCACAATCATCGTCACTTCTCAGTTTACAATCATATGCCTTTTGTTTTCTGAATTGGTTTTAGTCGTATTATTTAGTTCTCGTATTATTTAGACAAGGCTTCAAAAATCCAACAAATTACAATGAGCAACAGCTCAAAGGACTACACAAACACCAACAGACAGATAGACAGATGCATATATAACGAGAGAGAGAGAGAGAGAGAGAGAGAGAGAGAGAGAGAGAGAGAGAGAGAGAGACAGAGAGAGAGAGAGAGACAGAGAGAAAGAAAGAGAAAGGGAGAGTTAGAGAGAGAGTTAGAGTTAATTTAAAAGTGTGCATTTCAGAGATCGCAAAGCGCGAAAAGCACATTCGCAATGCTAGAGCGTCTGTAGTGTAATAACAGATGGCTGTAAAGTTTTTCTGCGCAAACAGTGTTTGCAAAAACTTGATTTTTACCTATCCGAAAGAGAAAAAAAATTGAAACCCAAAAATAACTATATATATTTATAATGGTTAAATAAATATATATATATATAATGATTAAATGAAAATTTTCTATTTTATGAATGACTTAGGTAAAAATTAAAGGAACCAAGACACAATTGCATGAAAAAGCTATCGGTTGTTTGTGTTTTTATTATATTCAATACATTTTTCACCTCCAAGAGAAAATTGGTTTCTGGTGAGGTGACTCTCCTTCTGAGTGCAAATACCAGCCATATTGCGTAAACAGTATAGAATATTCCGTTAGTTAGTAGTTAATATTTAACTAATATTTAAGTGGGTCGAGGTCGAAACTCGCTAATGAAAATTGAGGGAGTAAATTAAACGAATTGCAGACAATTCGCAAATTTGCCGTTAGTATAAAAATTTTATCGGGCTCGTATGCGATAGAACGTTAAAATTTTAGTTACTGATTGTCAACGAAAAATAAGTGTTTTTTAGTAATAACATAAGACTCTAAACAGATCAGTGGAAATTTTACTGATTTATTTTTATACAGAGTCTACATTTGAGCGAGCTAGATTATCTGCACTGGATTTCAATACTTCTTTCCTGTTTTAAATTCAATGTTACGCAGCACTCAAAAATAACAAAAACAAACAAATAAATAAATAAATAAAATGCGTAGCTCTTTAATTCCCAAACATCGCAATTCCATCGAGCTCGTGCAATATGCAGCTCCATATAGAATCACCGCACTTCTGTATATGATATATGTATATCGCGCTGCGAAAACACCCCAATTAATCGTAGCCGCAGAGACTCGTGCACACAGAATCGCAGAGCGTTTGCGAGCTTATATATGCGTAAGTATGTGTGTGCGTGTGTATCGTGAACACGCGCGCGCATCAGGCACAAATGATGATATGCGACGCGCCAAATTAAATGAAATTCGCGGATGGAGGGAACGGACCTTATCCTATTAATCCCCCTTTTGTAGACGCGCAGGAAAATAATTCGCTCCCCTAACATATATATACTATATATATATATATATATATATATATATATATATATATATATATATATAGCCGATATTGCAATTTTCATAGTCGCTCGCTCGAGCGATTCTATTGAAAATATATAGTGGTCCGTCTGCGGTGCCTCTATGCCGTGTATGTAAATATTATATGTATAGTGCGCGCCTAAAAGCATGTGAAGACGCGACTCGATAAACGTTTCGTCGCACGTAATAAATAAAAATGAGGAGGGGAGGTAAAAATGTGTAGAAAAAAGGGACATATAGATAGACAGAGAGAGAGAGAGAGAGAGAGGAGCCCCTACCTCCCCCCCCAGCGAATGTAATCAATATTTATCGCTTCGCTGGCAAAACTTCCTCTGCCAGTATATGCTGTTAGTAAAATCACGCGTCTCCTCGTCGTCATCGTCGAAGGTCTCGCTTACAACATCGGCAGAAAGGGAGGAAAAGAAAGTGTAGAAAAAGAATGAGAACGAGAGAGGGGTGTGGATGTCGGAGGGAGGGGGCAGAAGCGTTTAAATTGAAAAAGGCATTAATCGGCGCGAGTGCATCGAGCCGCCTCTCTTTTATTGATTCCCGACGCAATAATATTCGTTCGGACAGGCCAGAAAATAACCAAAAAAAAAAAAAAAAAAAAAAAAAATACCGAACGAGAGAGAAAGTTGACTCATCTTTGGCTCTCGCGCTCTTTGTCGCTCGTTGTATCATTCTCGGCCTCTTTCGCGCTCCCTACACTCCTCCCACCTCTCCCAGCGGAATCAAGGGTTGGATCAGCAGCAGTAGCAGCTGTTTGTCGATTTTTTCTATATATATATATATATAGATACATATATGCGCACGCGTCAATTAAAAGCCTCGGGAAGAGGAAGAGAGAGAGAGAGAGAGAGAGAGAGAGAGAGAGAGAGAGAGCGCGAACGAGTCAAAAGCCGAGCGCGTGCTGCTCCGCTGCGCATTGTGCGTGAATCGGCAATGCGCGCAGCGGCGCAAGGGTGGAAGGGGCCGGGCGCCCATTAGTGATAACAGATTCTTTGGGGGAGAAGGTGGGGGGGGGGGGATCGCCGCCTTTTTATTGTTTAATGCGGCGAAACTGGGTGTGCTTCGTTATTAAACGTGCAATTTCGGCGGACGCTTTCAAATTGAAGTTTTTTTTTGTTGCGGGTCGCGCGATGGCGGATGGTCGCGGGTGGGGGGGGGGTAGGTGGATAATGGAGACGCGGGCGCGGAGGTGGGACGATTAAGTGTTTATTAAGGATTTAATGACTGGCCGCTTTAGTATCGATTATCGTTGCTTGTGATACTTTTTTTACCCCTCCCCCTCTTCTTTGTCTCTGCTTTATTTATGGGATCGGGGGAGTGGGCGGGGATGAAGTTGCGCGCGCTCGAAATAGACACGCGGGGAAAAGAAGATAACCGGCTGAAAGAGCGCGTATATGGCCTTATTTACTTATCGACGCAATTTTTTCCAACGGGAAAGGTGAAATAGCGAAGCCTGCGCGTCGATTTATATGGATTGACGGGATATTACCTGAAAATTCTATCTGATAATTGTCGGTCGGCAGAGTGTATTGGCTTTCATTAGTGCATAATCATGGCTTCGCGCAATTAATTGTTCTTATTCTATAGTCATAAATGTATTTGTACTAATTGAAATATAGATTTGTTCTGGTTACTCGTGATTAAAACACATAAGGAGATAACTAAAAAAGACGAGATTTTATATCAACAATAATGTTAAATGCATTTTTCTTGAACTGTTGAGGTATTGGTTCAATAGTCATCGAATTTTGTGTAAATTACACGTTTTGAAATTGTATGGATTCGTATATTTCGAATGCAAAGTCCAAAAAAAACTCGTGAATATTTCAGGATTTGGGAAAATATTATTTTTGCTAAAGAACGTAAAATGGGGAAGATTTATGGGAGTGAAAAAGCTATCCGATAGAATTATCGCTTCTGGAATCTTGCTACAATTATTTAAATGGGAATTATTATTGTTTCATCCAAATTTGTTTTCAGCGGGTAATCGTAAATTCCGATAGATATTTCCGAGTGGGGTAAATTTTACCGAGTGGACTCGATGAATTTGACAGTTAAACAAGGTTGGCAACTAAAACATATTTAAAAATATAGATAAAATATTGTATACTTTTGGCAACTTTTCTTTCGGCTCTATGTTTTATCGCTAAAGTAACTGTTCGATTTATTAATTATTATTTTTCTATGTATGATTAACTATTTCCTACCCGCATCCTGGGTATTTTTTTTTTTTTAACACTTTGTATATGTTTTTCTATAAAAGTTTGTTATCTTACATGGAGAATGATTGATATTATTATTGTTATGTTTTATTCTAAAATATTAAGACTAAAGACTCAACATTTTTCAGTGATCAGTGGAACTTGAAGCAGCAACTTCAACCCTAATAGCAAAAAAAAATTCTTATATAAGATTGCTTTTTAATTCATGCCTATGGTATACACAAAAATTGATGTATATCTAAAAATGTATTTGTAACAAAATTCCAATGAATAAGTTCATACGGATTAATGTTCCGGATGCGATGCAGACGAATGTTTTGCACAAGCTTGTTTAATTACTCGTGCTCAATTCCATTCTTTGATTATACATTTTCATCTTGTTCGTATAAGAATTTTTCATTTTGTCCTGTTGATATTGGCCTAGTTTTTTATATTTAATGAATATTAAAGAAAAGTAAGTAGAGTAGTAGAGAAGTAGCTCTTTAATAACAAAAATTATTAAATTTATCACGTGAACTATAGTCGATTGATTCTTGAGACATTGAAATAGTGAAAAAAATTTTTGAAATCAAGCAAATTATTGGATGGTGACCGTGTTTTCGCGCGTAAATCGATGCATCTGCATGCGCTGGATTTTAGTGGATTTCACTGGTTTTAATTTAGAGCATAGCTATCAACGATATGAAATTAAATTATTGGCGAGCATTGAACCAGCAAAGTTCCAAGATAGAATCCTTGAACTGAAATGTAAATTAAGCTTGAAAATTTTTCGCAATATCAGACTATTATATGAAATATATATTTGTGACTTTCGAAAATTCATCGATTAAGTAGAACAATTCGTCGAAATATATAATTATAATTTATGGAGGCAAACAATTTGCAAAGCCATGGATTGTCAGATACATAGGGTAAATGAAGTTTATATGCATGCACAGGACCGTATTCGAATTGTATTATACTATATGTATGTCGTTCGCTGAAAAACTAATTGTTCCGGGAAAATCAATTAACGTCTGTCATTTTAATTCAATCGCAAAGACGCAAATATCATTTGTAAAGGTAATATACATTTTACATTATATGTATAATGGATATGTGAGGAGAGTTACGTTAAGATTAATATTATAAAGAACTCTAGGCATACAGCTGACGTTGCGCGCCGAAGGATGCGCGATCGAATTTTCTGGTCGCGGATAAACAGTCAGAAAAAGAGCGGCAACGACAAAAAAAAATACAGTAAAAAAATACATCGATCGAAATGCAGAATCTAGCACGTTGATCCTCGCTGCGGCAACGCAAATTGCACGCGCACGCGCGGAAGCAGCAATTTATTAGAAAGTTTATTGGAAACTTTGAGTAAATTGCGACACGCTATTTCTATTCTACACTTGCATCTATATTAGTGCGTTAATCGCTTCAACCACCCGTATCCCTCTCCCGCTTCGGCGAGAGAATATATATATATATATATATATATATATATATATATATATATATATATACATATATAGCTCGAATCGGCTGACGAAACGGGTGAGAAGCGGGGGGGGGGCAGAGCACCAGCACAGTTTGTCCCTCGCCGCGCAGTCCCCGACTTCCGACGCTTTTCCGCCAATGTTTCAGCGAGCAGAATATCACAGTCGATTCCTTCGCTCGCGCGCACTTGATAAATTTGTCCCGTCCAATAATACACGGAAACGACTCAATTCGTCTATATATAGTATAAAGAGTGCGCGGTCGAGTTTTGTGTGTTAATGCCTATTTATATGAATTAGGTTGCTAAAAATGTTCATAAGATATATGGGCTAAAACCTTTTTTTCATTTATCGTCAGTCGATAATATAGTCGTGAATATTAATGTTGACACGATGGTTATCATATATATTGAATAAAAAAAAGTAATTAAAAAATGCTACTTTTATAAGCTTTTAATGACACTGACATGGCGACTTCTCACTGGATGAACATGAATGAGACGTACGTGTGTGTAAAGAAGTCGCGCTCTGCGATAAACAAAAAGAATGCTGACGTGCGATAGTCGATAAACAATTTGACAAAATGTAACTTTTAAACTGAAGTTTCTGTCAATTTATTCAAAGAGTTTTGTCGAGGAAAATAGTGTAATGGGTCTTATTTAAAAAAAAATTGTAATTTTATTATTTAACGGAATCTAAAAATAAGGTTCAAGAAAAATGAGCTTCTGCTGTTGATAATGAACACAAACAACAAGAACATCTATTGGTCTTTAATGTGAAATTCACATTTACATGAGGAATTTGAATACCAATACTTCCTGAAATTGATAATAAATATCTATAATTAAACTAAGAAATATTTTTGTCAGTCTTACATTTCTTATAAGATATTACGATTATTATTATACGATGACACTCACATACTGCCCTTATTTATAATTATTCTCATAGAATCTGAAATAAGGGGTAAAAACTTATAAATTCACATTAATGTGATACAGTTCATCCCGTTTTAAAGTATTTACATTGTGAAAAACGAAAGAATTCAACAAATCTAAGCAATGCTTTTTCGGACCGGATGTACCATTCCTATTTTGCAAACTGCGCCGATGCTCATAGATTCTCTATTTCAATTATTTACCCGTTTGCCCGTTCGTTCGGAACTAAAAGAACATTGCTTAGATTTGTTGGATTCCTTCGATTTTGTAAACGTAAATACTTTGGAACGGGGCATTAAAAATGAATATAAGAGGAACGGTCCTGAAAATCTTCGTATTTTACGGAATTGCAACAATTTGAATTTAATGCTAGAGTAGAGTAAATTAGATAATGCTTATTATATTGCATATCGTTGCATGATCAATTTAATCTCTGGTAATGAGCTGAAGCAATTCGAAACGCTTGACAAAGTTTGGCGGTGGGGGCACTCAAGATTGTTCTTTGCTGTCAAGATTGTATTGCTTTTTTCTTCCTATTTTTAATAGTAGTTTTTTCGTTTATTTCAAATTCTGCGGGGTTTATTTGATAAACAAGGACAATTGGTCTGTCATTATATACTTATAGTTCTATTATTTGATTAAAATTGTGAAAGCGATTAAAATATCTGTTAATTTAATTCACATTAGTGGACATAAGTATAATTTGAAGTTTTAATATACACATAATTATTTGAAAGAATATTTTAATTAAATGCCAAGCATACAAATCATTCTTATGTTAAAGTTATTTAATTTAAAAAATATTTGCATTTTTTCAGTTTCTATTTATTTTGCTATTTATATTAAGTGCTTTCACAAAAAATATCTCGATAGCAATGAGAAGCAGTTATTTGTAGGTGCGTTTAGACGTCGAGCTGGCATATTATACCAAAGTGTTTTCTGCCTTTTTATTTAGTGCTCTGCTGCGTGCCGAAAAGTTTTTATCAAACGAGTTCCTTGTGTTATTATTACACGGCAGGACGAAACACTATTCCGATAAACTTTTTGGAAGCTGTAATGTAATTTTCATTAATTTTGAATTATTCATTTTGTAAATAAATCACAGCTATTTGTTAAATGCAAAATTTTACGATGTTTAAATATTTTTTTTCTAATTAATTTTTTTTCTAAACTATAAGATACCGGTAAAACTTGCATAGAAAATAACTTAAGCAGATCGCCGCAATCGTCGCTTGGATAAATGCATTTTCAAAACAAGGAACAAGCGAGACAGACAGAGAGAGAGAGAGAGAGAGAGAGAGAGAGAGACAGAGACAGAGAGAGAGAGAGAGAGAGAGAGAGAAATGTGGGGAGGGGATGGGGGACCGTCAATCGACTATCGCCGCGCGCAGAGCTCAAATCGCCCGGCCTCGAGCTAAAACGATGCTCGTCTCTTCGACATTTCGTATGCGTCCTCCGATCTTCTCCAATCTCCCCTCCCCCCCTCAACTCCCTCGCTGACTTTAGCTTGACGCGGGCGCGCGCGCGCGCGCGCGATTTTCACTCTCGAGCGAACCCTTTTGATCTTCATCGGGCGATGCCTCGCCCGTCTCGTCTACGTCCTATGTATTATATATGTATGAGTAATACGACGCGGGCGCGGGCGCGTATATTACCGTTTTATAAACACGCGACCCCAGCCACGAGTGAAGACGCGATCTTGTACACTTTGTAGTTCGGGAGGCTCGCTCTTTTCTACACAGCCCTCGGGATGGCGGGGCGGGGGGGGGGACAGCAGCGAGCGCGCCTGAGGACCTTTAGTCGCTCACTTGGAAGATACACACCCAACCCTATTAAAAAGACGGGGGGGGGAACTATAAAGAAACCCTTCTTCTTACCCCCACCCGTCCCTCTCCAATACACACACACGCACGCGCGCACACACACACAGGTTCCCTCTCCGCACGGTCCATTATCTCGTCGAGCGGTTAAGCGCGAAGAGTTCGGTGGCGTGCGCGCGCGGCATGTTCCGGCTATTTATCGAGGAAGGGCGGCCCTGGGCGCCCGGCCGCGCGCGCGCGCGTTAACCCGGCCCCGGGAAGATGCATCGCCGGCCGGTAGTAGAGCGCGCGGGGATAATCGAGCTGTCGTGCGCTTCCGTGCGCCTGGGAATTATATCCCCCACCCCCCCTCGCCCTCCCATCCCCAGCTCGGCCCGCCCACTAAACGGTTGGGTACGAGTGAAAAATCGCCCTAGAATAATGCCGACGAGCGACCCTCCTCGCTCGATCGCGAGAGAGAGAGAGAGAGAGGGGGGCAGAAAATTCGGGGCTGTGTATGGGGAAAACGAGTGAACTTCTAACCAATCGTAATATCATAAGATGTTTAACGGCACCTTGATGGGAATCGAATTTCACTCTTTTAGCTATATAGGATAAGATCGAGTGTTTTTATATATAGACCGTGATCAACAAAAGTTGAGCCAATATAGAGACTATAGTTGAAACGAAAGAAATCGGAGAGCTATCAATAATTTGATCCATTAAAATAAAAAATTACTAAATGCTAGAAATCCAAATGAAAAGGAGTCCAAAGTACTTTCACCGCTTGAAATTGTCAGATTCGAGGACTAATGTAGTTCTAAATTCGTAGAAAAATAATAGTACAGAACCATACTGTTTCAGATTTACAGAATCAGATTTGGTTTATAAACTCTCAAGATCTTAAGGTAGTGAAAAATTACTCTGTAATATTGTCCTAGGAGTGATATCCACTCTGTAATTATCGACAATTAAAACTAGGAGGTAAAGTGTGAACATAAAGAAACGCGATGATGTGACATTCTCTCAAAGTTTAATTTTACTCTTTGAGATAACTAAAAATTGAACTACTCGCTTGTATCGACGAATTGGATTTTTCAACTCTCTTACTGACAAAGAAGTTAAAAATCAGTCTTAGACAAGCATATCACTAGTGATTTTTACCACAACTGAATTACAAAAGTGACCTAGTGTGTCTACTGAGTCGATCATAATTTTATTCACGATGATCTAAACCATATACAATTCAAATTACTGAAGTAAACGTTAAGCCATGGCTTTTGATTTAGCGACCAAATACTATTTTCGAGCTCGAGTAGAGTTTTAGTTTAATATTAATTTAGTTCAATATTAATAATCATTATGTACGAGTGATACTTACTTCTTGAAAGATCAAGGTTGAAGTGAGGCATCTTATAAAATATCAAAAGGTTCGTTCTTCATAAATCCGATACCATTTTTCCGTCTTCCTATGAATAAGCTGTAGGTTTAAAAAATTTAAAGAGCAGTTTTTAGAAATTATACAGTCAAAGAAATTGCAGCAGCTTCGAAGAGGTTAAAAATCGCACTCTTTCGTAAAATATAAATTAATCAATTCTATATCTAAATTTATGGATCCTGTCTTTGAATCAAGTATGGGATTAATGATATTCTTAACAGCAAAACAGATGGCAAGATCTTACGTCGACTAATCGGTGAGAATTGAAGCGACAGCCCTCTGCGCGCTAACAATAAGCCTGATGTCATATTTGGGTCACCTCTTTGCCGTTTAGTCGCGCCTCTCTTTCTCTCTCTCTCTCTCTCTCTCTCTCACACACACACACTCACTCACTCACTCACTCACTCACTCACTCACTCACTCTTTCGCCGATTGGCTATGTCACACGATAATAAGGGCAGATCTTTGAGAATTATTTTATAGTCTTATAAGCAGGTATAAATATAGTCGAGCATTAAATAATAGAAATATCGATAGTTAAATATTTCTGTTTTACCATCGACTTACTGGGTATGTGTGTATATATTTGGATATTTATATGGCGATGAAAATATAATATATACAGGCATCTAGCGCAGTCGACTAGAGCGTCGCCTACATCGGCAAATTCATAAATTTTCGTTCCTATAATAACATTACAAGTATATCTATATATATTTAAGACCTATATATAAATATATATATATATATATATATATATATATATATATATACAGAAGTTGCCGTAATTTATACTTCTTCAATGGGAACGAAAACTTGCGTATATCTTGGCATCTTGGCACCCGGTGACTATATACGCGTCAATGTAAATATTTCATTGATGTTTATTATTATTATTATTGTTGTGATAATTATTTCGCGAGATCTTTATATAACGGGCGAGTGATGAATTTGGATCGTTAGCTCTGTCGCGACGAGCGACGCGAAGCTAATTTTTTTTTGTTTGTTTCATTTTCTATACGGCAATTTGTTATCTTTTCACCGACTTGCACGGGTATTTGTTTTTTTTTTTTTTTTTTAAATCTTCGAGGCAAAAGTAGTACGGGTCCGAGATAAGTCGGGCGTGTCGCTGGCGTACGCGGAAGTTCGGCTATTAAGCGTGGCACAAAGGGGAAACACTTGCTAACCTATAATTGAGTTGATAAAGATCGCGTTCTCTTACGAGGGCACGCTCAATCGTCTACCTGCCGCGTTTAATCAATGTCCTCGAATTTTTTTTTCCTTTATCGATTATTTGTAATGGCTGCGTCTTTCGCGAATAACGAGAATTCGCTGAATTGGTTTCGTAAAATCAACAATAATAGACAACTTTTATTGGATTATAAAATATGTATACAGTAATCAGCGTCTTTTTTTTTTACCAAATTTTCGGGGTTAATTTTTTCATTGAAAGCAGATTACTTTGTAAATAAAAGTCATTAAATCGCGCTAAAGTTCACTGACACTGAGAGTGGGAAAAAAATTTTTAAGTGGAGTTAAATCGATTTTTCAAGCGAGACATTCACAAATACACATACGCGCGCGCGCGCCCACATATGCGGATATAGCTGTACGCTATTATTCGATTTATTATTCAGTCCGCATTTTATTATACGGAATTCTGCAATGCAACAATCTCATTTTTCCCACTGAATTTATGACAAAATATCATTACGATATCGTTGATACGATTCTTGCCTTCCAAAAATTCTGCTCAATCGCAACGATTATTTAATTGCTCGTTAATGAGGCTATAATTAATACGTATATCAAAATGGTATTAATTGCTCATCGCGCGCACGTGTCAATAATCATTGACGTTTTCTATTTTCTTTTTCTTCGTTTATTCTAACACTAATAATTAAGGGAACGCAATTTCAGCGACGACTTGTACAGGAGACACTAGTAGCGAAAAAAAAAACCGATAAAAACAATAAAAAAAATCGAAAATACCGTGACCCGTCCGTTGCCGAGAGCGGAAAGAAACCAGAAACGCGATCGTCCAATCGAAATCCCTTTGGCGAATTCCCGCCCGCGGAAGTTTTCGAGTCATTAGCCGGCGTATAGTTCAAAAATAAAGCGCCGCTTATATACGCGTCGCTCGTCGGCGGAATTCCCGCATCCGCGGTGCCGGCGGCGGCAGCGGCTGCGGCGCCCGAGAAAGAGAGAGAGAGGGCAGGAGGGAGGGAGGGAGGGAGGCAGGGAGTCACACACAAAGCGCTCCGCATACACAGACTGGTCGGAAAGGAGGGAGAGAGAGAAAGAGAGAGAGCATTCAGAAAGCGTTCGATAACTACTCGGCCGGTCGTTCAATTACGGTATCATTTAGCCCACTTCGTTCGCGCTGCCGAGCTCTCACCCCCCTCCTTCTCCTACCCTCCTACCCTGCGCCAACCGACGCGCGGCATATTTAATTCGCTTTCGCATTCAGCAGCGCCTTCGCGGCTCCGTGGAAATCTGAAAATTCGCTCTTTGCCTCGTCGGTCCAATCCTCTTTCTCTCTCTCTCTCTCTCTCTCTCTCTCTCTCTGCCTCTCTTTCTGTGGGACAAAATCGATAAGAGCCCGAGAAGTGCGACTACTCTGTCTCTCTCTCTCTCTCTCTCCTCTCTCTCTCTCTCTCTCTCGCTCTCTCTTGCTCTCTGCCACTAT